>CAEMYA010000138.1:1205631-1226648 GCA_903131615.1 Diplodus sargus | reverse complement strand
CTTAAAAAAATGACTTCACCAGACAACGGAGGGATAAAAAAAGATATATATATATTTCACAACAAACTGCTCTGTTGTCAGAGAAAAACAACCAGCAAAACATCTATAAATAAATCATGTGCATGATGTGCTGTGACAGGTATGCAACACATACAGCTGAACTGCATTAATGGTCTCTTCAGACAGCCTGCAGTTTTCTGTGAGAATAAAAAGGACACTATGGTTAAAATACTCAAACTTTGGCAATGAAGCTCTGACAATTGTTTGCGTACCAGACAAACAGACGCTCATATTGCATTTCTTTCATGAAAAGTGTGGGGAGGGCCATAAAACTGTACCAGAGTGGCTGTGCCTGGTCAGTCTTCACTTAATCTGATAGGTGGACATGATGAAAGAGAGAACAGTGATGTGATTTCTGCACTTTGGAGAGACAGAGAGAGAGAGTGAGCAGATCCACTGTCAGTAACTATGCACACTTATCCAGAAGCTCCCGTGTTTTGGCCCTGCTGGCACCTCCTGAGGGTCCCTGTGACATCACCCCACCCTCCACACCGCCTTCAGCTGCATGCAGTGAAGGATGACCCTGTTCCTGATGAGGGGACGACCTCACGGCTCTTCTGATGCCAGCGATGACAGAAGCTGCCAGAGTTGGCTGTGGTCTCCGTCTTGCCCTGTTGGTCCACACATCTGCAAAAACACAAGGTTTGACTTAGTCACTGTAACATCAACTTAATAACAAATAAAATAAGAAAGCAAAACTTACTTCCTGATGTTCTCACTCGCTTACGTCTTGCCAAGGGAGGCAGGGAAGAGGATGCTCCTCATTCCATTGGTCCTCTTCCTCCTCCTCCTCCTCGTCCTCCTCCTGCTCACCACCTGAGTTCTGGTAAGTGACAACAATTATTTCCTCACTGGGTTGCAGCTGTATTCTAAGTCTTGTTATTTTGCTGTTGCTCTGGCACACCTCAGGCCAAAGAATGAAATTTAAAAATGACTGGGACATCAGTGTTGTTAAAATGTGTTTTTTTTTTCTACTTTGTCCAATTAAATGTGGATAAAGTTAATGGAATAATCAACAGATAAACAAACTGAGTCACCAACAGACTCACTCCTCTTCAATTCATTGTGAAGAAAAAACAACAACAAATAGGAATGAACACTTAACTTTTCTTTGTGTGTGTGCGTGTGTGTGTGTGTGTGTGTGTGTGTGTGTGTGTGTGTGTGTGTAATATAATAATGGTCTCTTTCAGAGAGAAAGAGAAAATGACAATGACTTGGCTTTCAAATCGTCACCCTGTTTTAAAACTCAGGTCTCTTTTCATGTGCAGCTCTTAATGTCAATCTCACAATAGATGAACTATTACTGAATAAATTGTTGCCAAACTTGCGATGAAGCTGATGAACTACACTGACAAAAGAAAGAAAAAAGATGGTCATCCTCAACAATCGCTTGGCCTCAATTCCTTCACCCTATTATTAAAGTGAAAACAATGAGCTTTGACTGAAGGTGCTTAATGAGAACAAAAGTTTGGATCTGGAAACAGAATAATTGCTTAAAACAGTCTCTTTCAGCCATCTTAATGAGGGCTGCTGTTATCATGTGTGCCTTTGTGTTGTCTCTTTAAGCTTTAAAGCGGAAGCATGACCATCAGAATCTGACTGATGTCAGCATATGGTGCATTTCAAGGCAAATTAACTCAAAGTGTTGCAGTCTGAAAGATGTGCTTCATGTGTTGTAAATATGCTGAGCGGAGGCTGAAGTAGGCACAGATGATAATAGCACAACAGGCTTTTCTCAATCTGCAGTTTTATCTACCGGTTACGGCCCGAAAGAGCAGTCCAAATGTCCGGAGTGTTGTTGTCTTCCATTATATCGGGGTCGCTTGCACTTGTGTCCCGACATTTTTGTATCAGCTACTGAAAGATGGATGACAGCCAAACACGCTATCATAAAGATCTGCAATGTGGACTCCTGAGCTTAATTTGCTGTAATCTGTGTTTATTTCTGTTTTCTGAGTCCAATGAAATGTTTCTATCTTAAAATAATGTTCAAAAAAGTGACAGAAGTTAAGAAGTAAAATAATGAAATCAGTGAAAGGACTCAGTCAGTGTCAGTAAATACAGAAACCTGTGAAGTTGAGTTTCATTAGCTCCGGTCATGTAAGTACGGTCAAGTTGCTTTGTTGAACTATAGAAGGTTGATGGTTGTCACTTGTACTTCTTGAAAAAGATCAAACCCATCGTCAATATAATTGTTAGCTAAGTTTCTGTAAAACCAAAGGTAAGTTGATAATTTAGACTTTTTATGTTGCAGCTTTAGGTTTGTTTTGTTTAAATGATCTGTGTTTATTTCTGTTTTCTGAGTCCGATG
Organism: Diplodus sargus; assembly: GCA_903131615.1. Classification (NCBI taxonomy): domain Eukaryota; kingdom Metazoa; phylum Chordata; class Actinopteri; order Spariformes; family Sparidae; genus Diplodus; species Diplodus sargus. The sequence continues at coordinate 1,224,277 of CAEMYA010000138.1, read as the reverse complement.
AAATGTTTCTATCTTAAAATAAAGTTAAAAAAAAGTGACCGAATTTTCTTTATCTCTCTCTTCTAACAATGCTGTGCTTATGGGCTTGTTGGGTTCAGTCACTAAACTTCTTGGTTATCGTCAAAAAAGCATCATGGTTTGGATTAAAATAAGTGCACAAAAGCTAAAACCATCTAAAATATCGTTACACCATTAACTTAATATGTAATAATTTTGAAAATATGTTCCTTATAGGTTGAAAGAGGGACGATATTGATCAGTGCGAGAGTATTTCTGCAGTCACATTGAACCGGTGGATGAAATGAAGATGGAATCTCAAGTCATTTAATGTTTCATATAGATGTCATAAATAACTAATAACTACATAGGCTGTGAGCTGCCAGCAGCAAGCCTGCAGGACAATATAATGAGAGCAATTTCATGTATTAATATGAAATAAGGCCCTTTGCTTACCGCTGTAAGGCACATGCTGAAGATCACGTGGAGAGAGGTGAACAAGCTTTAGAAATAATCAGATGGTTTGTGAGTTGATCTCCGACCTCGGCAGTAAAGTTATTTCTGAATAATATCAAACATTGTTTTTGTAATCTGTCAGTGAAATCACAGGCATTTATCAGTTAGAAGCCAGTGATGTACGTTCACATGTCAACATTTTATCAACGTCATGAAATGGTCTATGAAATAATGTTACGACATAAAAATGACAGCTGGGAAAGTTGTTACAGTGTTGGTGAAGTACTGTCTTGTTCCTGTTCACCCTCCTGTTGGCTCCGTGTTGATCTGCACTAACTTCTGAGAACAAACATCTCTCTATTTAGCTGCTAAATGTTCCACTATGTTCAGAAGCTACTTAAAACTGTGTTGGTCTACTGTTTAGGGCTGAGCAGAGAGCGTACTGTGGTTCAATCACTGAAATCCACTGCCTGCTGCTGAGATTGAACCAAAGCAATGAGCCAAAAACTTTGTCGAGCTGATCGGAACTGCAGAGTCAAGTGATAATTCTCAGTGGGCGATCGCTCAGACATTAGTCTTTCTTAATCTAATATTACACTCATTCGGCGTTAGTTAGGCTGCGGACAAGCTATCAAAGAAGGACCTCGCACACTGAAAAGATTGTACATCACACATACAAATCACTTAAACTACCAGGCTGCTACAGAGTTTTGTATTTGCGGATGCATATTTTCGTTACATATTGAACGTGTCTGGCCACTCCTGGCACGCTACACCTCCTCCAGCTCGGGCAGTAAGCCACATGCTCTTGGGTGCAGTCATATTTTGCAGCCATATGCTCTCATCTGTTTCACCTCTCAAGCATCGAGCATAAAGCAGCAGATAAGGCACAACAATTCTCAGCGCAGGGTTAAAGGGGGACAGGGAGCAGTGAGCCGGAGGTAGCGACCAGTAAATTGCGATGTTGCTTTTGTTTCTCGTGGCTCGAGGTGCATGAATAAAAACTCGACAATAATAACACTAAATCAACAATAATAGCAGTTTTCAGAGGAGGGTGTATGCGTGTATGTGTCCTTTAAGGCCTCACCTGCAGGGCTGTGTAGAAGGAGCTAACAGCCGCTCTGTATTTCTTCACACTGCAGTACAAGTCGGCGTCTTGCAACAACACAAACAGCCCTTTTCGTCAAGTGGAGGCAGAAAGCTCAGATTAGGTCCATGCCTTTGATCCCTTGATATATGGATCTGACTCCTGAGAGGCTCCAAGAAAGAGCAGTGTGGGAGGGGAGGAAAGCCCAGAGAGAGGAGGAGGAGGAGGCGGAGGTGGTGAAGACTTGCTGAAGGCAGGTAACAGATTCTTTATCCCTAAAGCCAAACTGTCGTCCACATTCAGGAGCCTCTTCAGGGAGATACACTGGAGAGGAGGAGAAGCGAAGCTACTCTTCCTCAGTGTGCTCAATGAGTTTCCTACCTTTGTCGACATCTATGTCCTTGTTTCCTTCTGCTAAGGCATCCTTTTTTAAAAACATCAGATTGGTTGGGTTTTAAATTACTGCAGTTATGAACATACATTTGTAACATACGTAACCTTAATTGCATTTTTGTTTGTGTCGTTACTTAACTACTGATGACATTAAAAAGACTTACCATTGACTTTTGGTTTCACACAGTATTAAAAGTCCTGTGCTTGTTGTTCTCAGTCATCCAGGTCACGTGCTGTATCGTAGACAACTGGACATATTTGGACGTCAATATCAGTTTATTGAAGACTTTATTACACCTCTCATCCAAGAGGCTTCTTCAGTACTAACTAACTGGAGGGGAGTCTTTTAAACTCTGTGTGGGAGTGTCCTTATGTTTTAAAGAAGTTGTGACAGGGGCAACAACAGTCTTAATTGAAATGTTCAACTTTACTCAAGACTTGAGCTTTATCTTTAAACCAAATTTTAAAGTTTTTCAAGGGCTGTGAAAACATTAATATGCATTAACAGGTGTCTAACATCTATCAAATTAAGAAGAGGGAGAGGAAGAGTTTTTTTATTAAGTGGATCGGAGATCATAGCCATGAGACAATCCATATGGCTAAAACAAGCAGGCCTACTGCTGCTTCTCATGCAGGGACGCCGGTCACATCTGAATCCAGAGTTGGTCCCAGTGTCACAGAGGAGGGGGTCATTCTCCTGGGCCGCCACCACCCACGTCTCACATTCTGCAGTCTGCAGGATTCTGCAGGAAACCTTCCGAATGTTTTCAGGGGTCCTAAGAGACTCCCAGCAGAGATTAAAGAACCAAAGAGTGATGGTGACTGGGTTCAGGAAGTGTGGCGTCTGGACCCAACAACCATGGCATGAGACTTTCTCACCGCATCCACCGATACAATAGCCATCTACCTCGACCAAACCTGATGCTGCCCATCTCTTCAGATGTTCACTATCCCCAGAATCCACCCGCCCCTCCATCTCCAACCTCCAGTCCTTATCCTACCCATCCCCAGTTACGACCTCGCCTTCCACAGCCTCCAGCTGCAGCACACCATTTCCAGATGGTAAGCATATCTATTTTCCATTTTGGTGAATTTAAATACTAAACTGTATGAATTACTGTGGTGCAAAGACATTATTAGGAGTATTTTCATGATGTAATTTATGGCAATCAAATACTACCTCTTCACATCTTTCAGTGTTAGCGGCAGGAAATGGCCTCCAGTTGTCCTTCACCACTTCCTCTCCCTGATTTTATATATTCTGGAGTAACAAGCAACATTTTAACACACAGATGAAATATGCCAGCTCTGTTTTTTGTGTGGAAAATAGAAATAGAGTTCTCCACAGGGCGTTTATTAACATTGTGTCTCTAGCAGTGGTGAATATCCTTTCAGCTCCAACACTAGCTCCAGGAAAACCCATCGCTATCTAGTGAGGTGCAGGTTTTCTGAAACTGAAAATGCAGTGGATAAAGTTATTCTCTTTGCCAAATCAGATTCTGCTTGAAGTCTTTTGCTGCAGCTTGTGTTGTATAGCCGACTTTCATAGATTGTGCTGGAGTGAATTCTCCACTGTGTCAACTTGACAACCCGGTATCAAGCCAAACCCAAACCATGTCTCTCTTGTGATCAAGTTAGTAATAGATAACACACTATATCTTAAAATATCTTAAGATACATTTTAGAAAATAAAGGCAAAAAACCCCAACTTGGTTAGATTTAGGAGAAGATCATGGTTTTTCATAAAATAACTACTGGCACTACTGACTGTCTCCTGGAAGTAGAAACCTCCATGTGGTCTGAGTGACAGTCCTTTAAATACAGGAACCAGTCATCTACAACCTGCTCCAATTTTGGACTTTCTGTCTCTTTGATTAGCAATCGATTGTTTCCATTATTTTCGGCCCCTGCTGGTTCTGCACCTTCATACACGTGCATACTTTTTGCGTCTTGGTGTGAGACTGGACTGGATAGTGTGTGAGCCGTCACAAAGTGTTGAATCTTCATCTTGGAAAGCTGAGTAATAAATGAACTGACCTTTTTTAAAGTCTGTTTTGGTCACCTTGCAACCTCATGATGATAACAAGATGTGTGCCTGACAAAGAAAGTCCCCAGATGACCAGCTGTGAAACTACAACTTGTCATTTTTACACTTTGCTTTCTGTATGGATTTGCTAACAGAACAAGAAAAGAACTGCAGGTTTTATTTTATCCACGGAGAGCTTGACTTTCTTATACTTGCCGAACATTGGTATCCCATCTTTTACATTAATAGACGCAGACAGAAACTAAACTGAGAATAATTCATTGTATTCATAAAGGCTTCCATACATTGTCCATCACCGTCTCATCAAAAAGTTGTTCAGCACACCACTCGAAACAATCTTATCTCTTCTCTCTCTGCGGTCTGCCCACTGGCAAGCTCATATTAGATAAGACCCGTCTTTGTTTGGCAATCAGTCAAAATTCAGACAAATTACTACCTGTGATCACGACGGATTAAACAAACGAGATATACATCTTAATTAGAAGTGCCGGTAGCAGGATTTTGTTCGCTTCCGAGCCAAGCTACCTGCTCCCTTCTGTTTTTCTAGTCTTTGTGCTTAGCTAAGCTAACTCGCTGCTGGCTAACTGACTTTGATGTCCTTCGTCAAACAAAGACATCAAAGACTGTTGTTCTTTGATGGTTCGTGTATTGTGCAGACATGAAAGAAGTAACTCTCGGCAAACAGTTTCATCTAAAGTTACCCTAAATGCTTGAAGATAAAGTCCACGTGTGTGGTCCCACCCGGTCCCACGTCCTCGCAGCACAGCTCTCCTCTTTGTTACATCGACATAATCATTTTTTATGACATCGGACCATTTTTGGAATCCATACATCAATACAAACAACAATCACTGTTCCGATGTGAGTTGATTATTTTGTGACACGTATAGGTGAACGGTTTGTGCGAGGTCCATTCCGGAACAACAAAGCCATTTTTAACAGATTTCTCCTTGAAAACATTTAAATTCTCCACAGACAAACGCCTGCCACATGAAATAACCTAATCCCATATGAGTCTAAGAACGGTTTCGACAAGATTGCCAAGCCCCCCAAGGAAAACCTCCACTGTCTGAGCAGAAGCCTCTGGAGTGGACACGGCATGAAGTGCTCTCCACGCTAAAGAATCCTGTCCGTCTGTAAGCTCAGGCATGTCCGAGAGAAGACAGTCGACGGGAAAGAATTGTCCGAACGCATAAACGTAGTAAAGGCAATGTGCTGTACGTACTGCTGTTAGACAAGCAGGGTTCTTTAGGTTAATGGCAGAAATCCAAGTTCATATTTGCATGTCTCTGCCACTCTGTTATTTACTGTGAACTCCAGTGTGCTCCACTAATCTTTAATGGCCTAACAGTCTCTGTAATAGAAACAGAGTGGAGATGGCCAGGTGGGACGGCAGCAGCTGCCTGTTTATACAGGACACAGCATAATGAGGCCCACGCAGGCAGCCACAGAAACTGTACACCTCGACAGCAGCTTGGCGACAGATGTTGAGCAAGCTCTCTGAGGGAAGCCTTGGCCCACAGGAGTGTGAGGATAAAAGGATGCATGGCTGATTGAGACTGAGGTAAGGTAAGGCAAAGGAATGACACTGTCTGCTCTTTTGGCGGCTGGGTGAGACAGGTGAAGGTGATGGGAAAGAGGAGGGATCCATAGCTTCTTTGAAAGAAAGCTTAAATGGCGGTGAGCATCACCACAGAGTCGAGACAACGTTTGCTAGGTCAAAGTTCTTATGAGTCTCTTTCAAAAGCTCATACACATCAATTAAGTAGACTTGTATAACGAAATTAAATCCTCTTGTAAGTTAAGGCCACGGAAAATCATGCTTTCTTTGGAATAATGTTCACTAAAAACATAACTATAAGAGGATACTTATCGAAGAAAAATGCTTTCATCTGTTGCTTTAGTCTAGCATCTTTTATGATATACAAACTGAATAAAACATTAAAAAAATATAGATGTCAAGATTTATCTACCTGAAATCTCTTTTTATTAGCTCTGTAATGTCTTCGCTGCATCCTGTCATACAGCCCCAGAAACTCAAATGTCAAATCAGAAAGCAAAAAAGTCAGCAAAGGACTCTTTTATGCACTTTTATGCACACTACAATATAAACTATCTTTTAAGCAACACACTATAACATGCAGGACAACTATTTTTGTCCATTAGATAGTAGATAATAGATAATCACGGCTATGTTTTACTAGATAAGCTATCCTTAGCCAGCTAGCTAGTGGCCCATCACTTTAAACTATGACGCTATAGTATCCCTATCGCTTCTAAAGAGAACCAGAAATCTGCATACGGACACTGGAGACCATAGTTTGAGCCCTGTGTATAACCGAAAAGCTTGTTTTTAAACTCACATAATTGAACCTATAGTAACAACATACATATATTTACCCAACCTGTCATCTTTTCCTCAACCTAACCAAGTAGTTTTGGTGCCAAACCTCTCCAAACTCTGACTGCTTCAAACATTAACATCCCGATATTTGAAATGTTTGTCGGCAAGCTTTCTTGTGAAAGTCTTACTGATTGTTCCATTGTCTCTAACTTCACCACAGAGGTCTAACATGCACTGAAGCTGCTGTATTTGATGAGATGTGTCAGCTGAACTGCAGTGTTTCGACACATTCACCTGTAGACAAAATGTCAACTAAGAAAATCACAATCAATCAAATATGCCTGTTGTATTCTCCTCCCTGCAATCACCCAGCTCACCTACCATTTGTTCTTTCATCTGCTCCCCACTTCAGTTTATCACTTAGTCATTATCATTTGTCCCTAACTGTGAGCTCCCAGTGCATGAAAATGCATAGATAAAAATGACGTTGTTGGTAAATTGTCTCTTTTCCCCCCTTCGCTGTCAGATATGGCCATGGTTGGAGGACAATGGCTAATGTTGAGCCTAAAAGCCTGCCGTTGTGAATGAATCATCTTCTAGTGCTTTTGGTGGTGATATATGCTTCCCTGAGTGGCAGTTACTTGGAAATAGCAATATTTGTCTTTGCTGTTGAGGGTATGTGCGGGCGAGTGTGTGTGTGTGTGTGTGTGTGTGTGTGTGTGTGTGTGTGTATGTGAGATTGTGAGAGTGCGTCTGCTGTCTTTCTTTAGACGACTGATTGACAGCCCTTTTCCAGACAATAGTCCGCCCACACAAGAGAAAGAGAGAGGCAGAAAAAGAGGGAGAGACGGAGAAAAAGAGTCACAAAAAGGTACCCAAAGATAATAGTTGATATTTCCAGCATATGTCAAGTGATTTAATTACGTTTTTAACCCCATTTCTGTCTCATTTGACTTGAAAGTGTTAACATAATTGCAGCTTCAGTGAAGATTTCGAAACAGGAGATACACGGTGTGGCTGTAGATGAATATAATTAGTAACATACAGTGTCAATATTATTATTTATGCAGCAAAGTTGTTTCTATTGCCGTGCATTTAACACAACTCCTCAGAGGCAGATGGTGAGTGGTGAGGACACTCTTTTCTAATTGAATCGACTCAAACTTCCCCGCGTGATGCGTCATAATTCACAGAAAGTGGAGGGAAGGGGAGCGCGTCGGCGTGCACGGAGGAATGTGTCACTGCGTGTGTGCGAGTGTGACTGACTGAAAGCTGTATTTAGCAGCACAAGCCACAGGAAGCCCCTGCTGCCATCGTAGCAGGCAGGAAAAGAGAGACGAGGAATGAAGGAGAGAATAAGAAAGTGCGGAGGCGGGTGGGAGAAAGCAGACGATGAGGAGTCAAAGAAGTTGAACTCGCAGCACAATGGAGGAACAGAGAGAGGGAGGGAGGGAGGTGTAGTGGCGGAGCAGTGGATGATGGTGGTAGGCGGAAGCGTTCTCGCAGTTCTTTGTCAGAGCTCGCCTGTTGTTTTCTCTGTTGCATATAAATAGCTGTTTATATTTGTTTCATAGATTCTGCCTGCCTCTTGTTGTTAGCCGCAGGCTAGGTGGCCTTAGCTCTGAAGAGAGTTACTGTTAGTGTTTTTCTTATCAATTTATTTTCTCAGACCTGGACACGGTGACATATTCCACAAATTACGTCCTCGAGAGGCAGCACTGGTTTAGGACCTGAATTAAGATGAGGTTTTACTATTAACCCAGGTAGCTGGAATGGTTTGGCCTCATGCCTGGGCTGCAAGATCTATGCCAGGGTTGTGATGAAAGGAGGACTTCAGATATACAATATTGAACTTCAAGTTTGGGACAACAACAAAAAAAATGGCCACTGGATTGTTTGTCTTGGGTCCTCAGTGAGCTGGTAGCGTCAACACTTTACAGCACGACATCACTAACTGCACCAACTATCAGTGGTTTCGATGGAAAACTGGATCATATTTAATGGACATTTAATTGTTTTCTGGCTGCACTGCCTCAACGCTGTGATTTACAGAGTTTCCTGAAAGCAACCTGTAGCTGCTGCGTGCTGCAGCTAAGAGTTAGCGCCCTTAGCTTGACTCTGCTTGGAGCACCACAGGGTAGCGTCGGTGTTTACACTGCTAGCACAGCAGCCGGGTGTTGTTGCACAATATGACCATTTTATTATCTCTGGTTCAGGCTACGTTAGCTTAGCTGTGGGTTGGATGCAAAGCTTGTAGCAATAATGTCTGGAAGTCTTAAGGTTTATTTTCAAGCCACCAGCTTTGATCATTTTACCTCAAAATTTGAAGAAATTCTCATGAAAGTAAAGAGAATACCAAGGTACCGTGTTTATTCAGTCAGTTTGGCAAAGCACATAGCTCCAATTACTGCAACACCCACAAACTGTGGGCCCAACTGCTCATAAATACAGAGATAATTAGAGCATAAATTAATTCAAAATACCAGTGCTGTTGTTGGGCCAGATATTTTCTAATGCAACTGCTGCATGAGGTCCAATTTGATTTCTTTGTCAGTAACCAAAACAGTTCCATTTCATCCAGTATCTGGTCAAACTGTAACACATCTTCTGTTCTGGTGATAAAACCAGGAGGGCAGTATTTCAACTGTGATCTAACATTGTCTATGTTGACAATAAGCAGGAGTTCACTTCTTGAACCTGTCGGACCTCAAACAGCAGATCTCACGTTTCAGTTCTGGGAAACTCCAATAAATTCTCCTCACAAAATCCTCATCATTTGTAGCTTTCATGCTAAAATTGAGATAACCAAACAAATATCCAACAAATTAATGACTTTCTCGTTATTTTATCATAATTCCAAAATCTATTTTTAGCCTATAACGTACTCTCGATGACAAGTTAAAGGAAAAGTTCACACACACGCCAAAAAATTTTGATATTGACTATTCGCTGTTGGTCAGTTGAAGTTTTCTGGAGCTTCACAGTAAAACAGCTTTCCAACATTCTCTTCTCCTTGTGTGGATCCAAGTCTCTGGAAGCTCCAATCCCAAATAGATTATTATATTTACACCATTAATTTACACTTTGATTACGGAACCACTTCGTGTTTTGTTTAGGAGAAATGCTGCAACACTGTTTTCCTGTAAAGCTTCAGGAATGTTTTCCCGGCCTGTGAAACTTTACCTGACTTTTTGTCGATAATGACTAAATCTTCGTATTTTTGTTTTTTGTTTTGGACGAGCTGTTTCTCATAATCAATCCCAATTTTTGTTAAACTTTCCTGCCACACCAAATTAGCCAAAGTACTCATATCTGATTCTCTGGCCCAGATGGTGCAAACTGCCAATAATTTTCAGCTCCAAATTGGTCCAAGTCTGCACCCCTACATCTTACCCAAAACCAGCAGCCATACACGAGCGAGAGCTGGCTTTCATTTGGTCCTCTGGTGCCAGAGCACAGCTGAGAGTGCTGGAGCTGAGTCACAATCAGCAGCACAGGGAGGATCAGAGGTTCAGGGCTAATAAGCACCTGGGGAGACACCGATTCATGAAAATCCTAATCCTATCTTTCCAGCATCACTGAGACACTATTGTCCTGGTCTATATATGGTTTATATCGTCATGAACAGGTTCCTATAGGCCTACGTTTTGGCAGGTATTATATCTAGATGGATAGATTGATAGATCACTTTATTAATCCACAAGGAGAATTTTACTGTCGCAGTAGCAACTTACAAAAACACACAATACTCGCTTATAAGCAGTGACATTTAAACATTCTAATTTATATCAAAGAGATGAAGAAACAGCTGTGATATCTTCCTCTCTATCTCTCTGCTTCCACCTCTCTTGTTTTATAATAAGTGAGAATTAATCAGAAGTGTTTTAACAGGCAGGATTTGTCAGCATGGCCGACACTGTTGAGGGTTTTAGTCGCTCTGGAAAAGCGGGAGAGAGTGAGAGGAATACAAGCAGAGAGAAACCGAGTCCTCGTTGCCAACAGAGTGCTGTTGTTATTGTTAAGTAGTATACTCGACGTTACAGGAGGAAAAAAAAAGGAAGAAGTAGCACTTTGGTGAGCTGAATTATTCTCACTCCATCTCTTTTCGCCTATCGCTCCATCAGCAGTAATGAGAAGCGCGGATCCATGTGCAATCCAGATGTCACTCATCAGGAGGATGAGAGTCAAAGATAAGATGGAGGAGGAGAGAGAGAGAGAGGGAGAGAGAGAGAGAGAGGGAGGGAGGGCACGAGAGAAAAACAACCATGCTTTTACAATGTGAGACCAATTTCTAGAAATCCGCTGGCATGTTGCCTCTCACACTGTCTTCCATGCTTTTGATTGGTATTTTGCACAAACTTTAATGTGCTGCTGCCAAGTCGGTGCTTTCAATTATAAGCTTGGCTCCGGATTCAGCTTACAGTAACATTTTAATACAGCTGCTCAAATAGGCCCACTGCAAACAGAAAGGACGTTTGCTCCAAACTGTTTGTTTTGTCGTCATATGGAGCCGACGAACCGACGCGTCTTTAACACCGAAACCTGGAAGCAGGACCTGGAGTTACCGAGCCATCAGTGTTCGCTGGAAGCTTTCCCTCCATTGGTGACCGAAGCACCGTTCATTAAAATACCCTGTTGAGAAACACGGTCTTTGGTTAAAAACCACCGAAAGACACAGATACACTTATGATGCAACGTCGCGAAAGGAGTTGGACAGACTGTTATTACCATCCATGACTAAACTGAAGGTGAGTGGTAGGAGGGCCTTAACGTCACGGGATTATGAACAGTGATGTGATTGCTGTGTTTAATTCTTTTGGCTCCTTCAGGGCAGCGCAACAACCAATAAATACAGCACTGACCTTGGAGCCCAGACTGACTGTTGCATCGCGTCATGTCGCCTGTGACCCAGCCAAAAAACCCTGAATACACCACGAAGACTACAAAGCAGCATTTCTAAACGCCACTCTGGCTAATATCGGCACTGCTATACAAGAATGTGTGGAGGCAAAAAATCAGGAGAAGCCGACACAGTGAAATCATGGAAACTATAGCAACAGGCTGAAGGGGCTTTTCCTTTCCTTTCTGTTCTGGACAGCCAGTCACAGTGATTTCTCTCAGCGACAGGACATTTGCATGCAGAGCTGGAAGTACAGCTTTTTTTATCCAGTGTAGTTTGAGTATTTTAAAAAAGTAATTTGTTCTTTACTTGACTGCTGCCGACCGATAATTTAAGACATTTCAAGCAAACTCGTCATTTTAACTCCACATGGTATCATGTGAGTTCCTGGGTTTTGTGTGTTTTCTGCAAAAAAAAAAGTGGGTTGTTATGTTGAAGAGTGAAAGATGAACACGTGACGACTTGATGATCCCGCAACCAGCTGTATAATGCTGTCCAGTGTTTCCCACAGAGAGACTTTACCTGGGCGGGCCGTCCAGGTATATTAATGACTGCTCAAGTCTATTTTGCCACTGATGTTAGCATTTTATCATTCTGATTTTTTTAATCCATCCAAAGGACGATGACACAGAGAGAGAGAACAAATCAGAAGATGCAGTTTTTTGGGGGTGACTTTATAAAACTTACTGCTGATGAAGAATGCAGATAACTAACTGGAAGGAAAAAACAAGAAAGGAACAGTGTGTAACTTTAATACAAGCAAACTCTTAAAGTGATTCTGCAGAAAGACAGCTGATATCATTGATATCGATTTCGTTTAAGGGGATTCTGAAATGCTTCAACGCTTTGTTGTGCAAGTTGCAGCCCAGTATAACTTATTTCGTCTATAAAAAACAAACTGCGAGACCTTTTTGAGCAGGCGGTGAGCTGCATTGTGGGTGACAGGATGGTGGCTGCAGATCTCAGAAGCTTACAGAGTTTCCGAAAGCATTCCGGCGCCTGGTGGCCTCGCCGGGCTCAGTCTGGCTGTTCTGATCGCTTGTATTTAACACCTGCTGGGATGCGGCTGCCTCTCTCTTGTTCTGCGGCCTCGGCTTCCTTTCAGGTAGACGTGCTGGAGGCATGTAGTGCAGAGCGTGATGTGAGTCCAGCTGGGAAACTGTATCTGTTGTGTGTTAATGAATGCAGGCCGTTGTTCTCCTCTGGTCTCTCTCTCTCTCTCTCTCTGGTGTCTGTTTTTCCTCTTTTATTTCATCGGTTATCATTTCTCATTATTTAGGAGTTTCCGCTGACTGTGAAAGCAGCTTATTACAACCCAACTGTGTATTGTTGGAAGGCGACATCTGGTGGCCACAGGCATTATTACAACAGCACAGGAGGAAGTCAGCGCTCTCATGAGGAGGAGATCGGGCTCAGCTTCAAGTGGAAAATCTCTCAACATTTCAGAAAGCTGCTGGTGGCGTCATCACTGCTCTTTGCTGGTGAGTGTTGGGCTTTTATCACTCTATGTAAGCCTGTTGTTCGCTGTGGTCAGCCCTCTGTTACCATGGCGTTAGCAGCTGCCAATCAAAACCAACATGCAGTGTTTTTCTCTTGGCGCTTAAACGCTTCATCCCGGTGCTCCCGAGTGGACCGCTAGTGCTTTTGTGCCTGTGAACATGAGGCCCCAAGTTAAAATGAAAATAAGCAAGCTGTTTCTCACTCTTTGTTAAACCTTCACTGTACTTCGTCGTCTCCTTCACTCACTCTGCGACAGGAAATGCGAGGCTCAAGCTTACATCAGTACTAACTGCTCTCTGCAAGTAACAGCTTAATCTCCTCAGCCACTGAGACAATTTAGTGTCACTGAGTGGGCGTTTTCTCCGTCTAAATTAGAGGAATCTCGCATATAAAGTCGAGCAGCTACTAAACCTCTGCTGCAGCGCCGACCACGTAAGCACACTCACCTCAGCTTCCATGTAATTACACTTGAACTGAACCTGTTTGCATTTACATTTTCTGTGTTTTTCGGTGACCAAACATAGCTTAAACCCGGCTTAGATGGTGCCTGTACAGAAATCCTGCCGCAGGGAAGTGAGATACGATGCACCAACCAGGATGAAGCCTGTGTGTGTGTGTGTGTGTGTGTGTGTGTGTGTGTGTGTGTGTGTGTGTGTTCTCTAAAGAGAGGGATTGTTTAAGATGCAGATTTTAAAACTGCAGTAACTGTCTTTTTTCCGATTGTGGGCAGTGCAACAGCAATAACAATATAGACAACATTGACATATTAGAACCACTTTAAAGTTGATTTGGCTGATGTGTTGTTACATGTCCAGTACGCTCAGAACAACATAAGCATCCATTCAGAGTTAATTCCTCTCCTGTCAATGAATGTTAAAGGGGCAGTATGTAGTTTTGAGGAAGACATTTCTAAACAAACAAATAAACAAACTTGTCATTGTCGCGACTGAATCAACCGAACAAACAAACTGAGCTTAGAGGACAAGACAGTTTCATACTGTTAGACTTTGTTTATATGTGGCGGACCCTGCCACCTCTCCTGCCTCAGACAGTGTTCTGTGCACCATAAATAAATATTTCTGATGTTGTATTATTTACCTCATTGATATTGTAAAATTTTGCCTCCACCATCTCCTGAAACAAGTTCACTCTCCCTGTAGAAGAGAAACACTCACAGAAGAGATCAGAGCTGCAAACAGAACATTTGATCTGTTTTATTTTTAGTCTATACCTTTAAATCAAGCCTGAATCTGCCCTGGTACTGATCCATATGGTTCACTTAGGTCATATCTTATCAAAACATTGATAAGCAGGTTATAAAACAAAAGTACTGTCTGTAAAACTTATCCATTGTTACTTTGTATTTTCGCTCTACAATCTAAAAGTGTCATTGTTTTCTCATCTGCTCAGTGGACCTTGGAGACGGTTCCATCTTTTCTGATACGTCCCAACGCCTCTAATATTTGTTATGCTCGTGGATTTTCGGTGGGAATTTATTTATCCAAGTTGACATGAATGTCATTGTTTTGCTGCAGCTGAATGTGAAGCGATTTTACAACGATAACATGATATGAAGTGAATGCATCACTGTTCGTTTGACTGTAAGGCTCAGTTCTATTATCAGATTTTGATTGTTTCAGCTCAATCTAAAGGGTTATTCAGAGGGAATAGAAAGCTTATAGAACATCATCTATCCTTTTCCTTCTGTGGAAAGTATCTGGCGTGGTGGCTGCAGCACTGGGCTCAGGTGAGTACTTGTGTGCTGTGGTGTGTCTACAGGCTTAAATCAATTAGATGAGCTGTTACTTCCTAAAACTGGAGGCCCTTATTTCCCTGAAAGTCAAGTCGGATCCTTCATGAGACAATTTATCTGTTTAATTATCAGTTCCGTCCCATATCATCGCGAAGGATCGATATAGATTGTGGAGTGGGAGGCTTTTTCTGGCTTCTGAACGACGGCCTGTTTGAAATCCATCACATTAAACCAGCGATTGTGTGTTTATACACAAAAACTGGCAGGTTTCAGTGAACAGCTGAGCTAATTACGGTTCTGTAGTTCCGATGGAAGATACTTCACATCACTTTACGCTTTTTGTCTTACATATTCTGACTTAGCTGATAAAAAGCACAGATGTGCAGAATGTTACATTAGAGGTCTTTTGGCCGTTAGTTTGGTAGATTTGTTTAGTTTCAGTGAGCAGACGCGGAAAAACAGGAGTGTGAGACAACAGACTGAGGAAGAGGAAGAGGATGAAGAGATTGTTAATAACAGAAAAAAATTAATTTCCAAGAAGGGAGTGTGATATTAATTAAAAGCATCGGCCCGTTACTGATTAACAACACAAAAAAATTGGCTTCGAGGGGTCTCACATCTTCCCTGGCGTTTTACACGGACACAGCAAACAGGAACTGGGCTTTGAAACGTACAAGTCAATTAAAAATCTGGGTCAAAAAGTGAATCAATGACCAAACGAGTCGCTGTGGCCGGCTGTTACCTGCTGGTACTGACGGTGAGGTGGTCATCTGTCTGTCTGTCTACGGTGGTGTTACTGACCAAACATGGGAAAAATGTTAAGCTTTTAAGCTGCTAGATGCTCCACAATGTTTGCTAACTCTGTCATACAGGACGTGATTGTAAACTGTCAGCCTGCGAGCCGCCTCCGGCCTGGTGAAGTTTCCTCTCCGGCCCAGGGAATTAATAATGAACTCAGAAAATGTGCACATCTCACAAGTGGACGAGGCCAAGTCCATCCTGAGTGTTGTCATCAGTTAGCTTGCCAACGCTTGGCAAGGAGTCAGAAAGTCTGTAAAAGTTCACCTGTTCTACAATATAAAATCCGCCCACCACCACGCTGCTCGGCTCCCGGGCCGGACATCAGCAGAGCTCTGACAGAACGACAGAAGGTAACTCAACTGAAGTTTGTTAACTCATGTCTCAAACTACAGAGCCAACAGGTAGATGAACTTGAAATTAACTATTTTAATGTTTGACTAACATGATGGATTTCCTGTGTTCACGCTGACTTTTAAGAAAATACCAGTAATTTAAATACAATAATGGGCGTATTAGATCTAAAATATGTTTATTTCTTATTTGAAAGTGCACCTCCCGAGACTTCAGGTGCTAATTCTCCCTCACTATGAACAACACTGGCACATTGTTTGCATGGAGGCTATGTTTCACCTGAAGACACTCAGTTTGGCCCTGTGCAGCATTTTTAAAACACAAAAAAATGCTTATTTATTGAAAATAAGTAAGTTTTCTTTGTGTTAAATCTATTGATGTGGGACAAACAATCACTTGTAGGACTGGTATGCTAGTAGCAGAGCAACATCCACCTTCTAGATCAAAGTTAAAGTTCACAATATTCGCCTGATGCAATACAATAAAAATACTGACTGTACATACTTTTAATGTTGCATCTGTTGATATTATTTTTGATAAATTGCCACCAGCAGACCAAAGATAACACCAATTGTATCCCTGATGGTGAATATTGTGTGTGCGTCCTGTAAACCTTCCTGCATTGCTTTATAAAACCTTTCCACATATGCTGGTTTATGATATATTGTAATATGATGTTTGCTTCTATAGGTTTGAATTAAGTTGTCTGATCGCAATACATGCTTCACTCTCAATATTACAAACAAAATGCAACTTGATATTTTGCCCAAATCCTTCAGCGTCATGTGGCGTCCTTATATTTCATAAGCCACCACCACAATGTAAATACAGTGGACAAATGTATACAATCCTCTTTATATGAAACAGTGAAGCCCTAAATGCCACGTATGTATTTCTGTGTCTTGCTAGGTGTTGAAATGTAGGTCACAGTTTATCCGTATGAAAATCAGTCCTGGTAAATCTGAGCCTGTGATTATAATTTACAGGCCCATTGCACTGAGAACAAAATTGATTGACTGTAATCTTACTCCTGATATAATCTCCCGTACGGAGAGAGAGAGAGAATGACAGAGTGACAGAAAGTGAGAGAGAGTTAGAGTGTTAATCCAAACCCAGGCACCGACCCCTCGGCTTCCATCATAAACCAGCACTATAAACTTAACTGTATGCCAACGCTTAATCCAATCCATATGGCATCAGATTTATCTGCAGGTAAATCAGTGCCTGGGATAAGTATCTGCTGGCTAGATTAATAGAGTGCAGAGGAAAGTAAAAAAGGGATGAGGAAATGTTTTAGGGCCACACTCCAGAGACCCAGAGCAGTGATCTGTGTGTAAATGTGTGTGTGAGGATGAAGAGATGCTCTGGAAATATTTTAAAGCCACACTTTGAACCCTCAGTATATTCTGCTCCCAAATGACGCCGTTACATTTCAAATTAAACGAGAGGCGGGTGAGGAAGGTGTGTGTGTGTGTGTGATAAAATCCCTTCAATATATTGCCTGTGATACGACTTATACTGCCCCGGTGTTTAATGTGGGGACACGTTGCAATGGCTTCTTTATAAAAGTGTTAGTCTCTGATGGCGTAAGTTTTCTGATGCATATGGGCGGCAATCAATGGTTTTGTGTGTCTGTGTGTTTGTGATTGTCTTTGTGAGGTACAAGGGGAAAGATGGAGGACAGGAACTTGTGGAGATTACGTTGTGGGAGAGTTCAAGATGGTGGCCATGGACACGGAGAGACTCTGAACAAGACGATGGTTATGAAACCTGTCGACTCCATGTGATTCCGAAGTTTGCGTTAACCTCACTGCAGTGTTTCAGAGAAGGTAGCCATGATACTAGATGCTCACCAGCCTAGCAGGTAGTGTGCATGGATTTTTGTACAAGTTGTGCGATTGTGGATATGTGTTGGTTAGTAAGAGACAGGTGGTCCTTCCTTCAGGGATGAAGCTCTGGTGGAACTTCTGTCTTCTAGCAACAACTATCCACACGAGATCTCAGGTGACTTTTCCGGCTTTTTATTTTAGTATTGTTTCTTATATGAGGCTCCTTTTTCAACTTCAAGGTCAATATTGTTTTTCGCTAGTGACAAAACAACAAATTGTCCGTGAATTTATATGGAACTAAGCTTTAGGAGCGTTCCACCTTAACTGTCCTCCAGGTTACGTCTCATTCTGAGATCGACACTTCTCCTCTGGCAGGACGGCGGCGAGCGGAACAAGCTGCTGCTAATGTGAGTTGTTCAAAAACCTTCTTTTTAGTAACTCTGTGTACACAAACAATGTTCTCAATGCTCGTGTTCATGTGTAGAGACCCTGGTGATACTACGAGCAAAGTTTCATGTTGTGTCGAGCCTTCTTAGTGTTTTAAAAACAGAGATTTTGATGCTATCGTAAAAGTGCCCGTAGCACTCCCATTGAAAATGAGTTTGATCCGAGAATGAAAATACAGTAAATCTTAAAAGTGCCTCTTTCGTCGTAATTATGCTTTTACACGAAGGTTTGCCTTGGGTACATTCACACAAAGACCCTAGATGGCATTTTGGTGAGAGTTTCACTTTAACATGCGTGATGCTGGGCGGCTGTCTCTACCATTTGCTCCAAGAACTAGACTGGAAACCACTTTCTCTGAACGAGATCCGTCCAATCACAAAGCAGATATGTATTACTGTAGGATGAAACCAATTATCTATTGTTCTACAGGTCTCATCAATGAAGAAAACCCCAAACCCTACAAAACCACACATGGAATAATAACTATCCAACATTATGTTTGTCCACCATCAGGACCAACCTTTAAGGAAACAGTAGTTCCAGGAGCCAAAATCCAGACTGCGATGGACCTTCAGCCATCTTGATGCAGGTATCTTCATGCTCCACAGCTCAAGTTTGTGTCATTCTTTTAAACATTGAAATTATCTTGGGCCTTACAGCTTGCCAACAGACTTCTCTTTGCTTGCTCTTGTCTTCCCTGTTTAGGACTCCAGAAGTTGCCCTCGGCTTCTCCTTCACTGA
>CAEMYA010000138.1:1177865-1205163 GCA_903131615.1 Diplodus sargus | reverse complement strand
TAGATATCTGGTGTCTAAATGGAGGACCACCTCCTCTCTATGATTCCGATCCAGCTGCCAGGTGTCCTGATAGAAATATACCGACTAGATTTACAGATCTCATCTCAGCCTCAGTCTCTTCTGGTCGCACCAGAAAGTTGCTGAAGAGGATTTGTGGATTCTTCAGTTCTTATTGTTGCTCCCGGCGCGCCACCGTGGAGGACTGATTACTCATTATTTCTCACAAGTCACTCATATTGTAATTTGATGAATACAACTGATTGCATCTTGATTGCATTGGGGGGTATTATATAACACAATCCTTTTCAGGTTCTTATTTGTTTAAAACAAACTTTTTAAGAAACACTGTCGAAGCTTGTGTTGGCTCTGCTTTGCATGAGCTTAAAAATCTAGACAATTTGTCCTGTTTCATACTTTTTCTAAATGATTCAAGTGGTTAATGACTAAAAATAGTTTTTTAAAAATGAAAAAATTGCTCTAAAATTTACGCCACGGTCTTACCTTATTGCCTTTATTTATTCCTCAAGATTATGCTGAATGTTTCTCACCACAGCTGAATGCTTGACTTTGACTAAGGTGTTGAATTTTGGATATTCTAAGATAACAGAAGTTTTATGTTAATGTTTTACAGTTATGACAGAGATGGATCACACTGGTGGTGATCACACATCGAGCCAGAGTGAGACGGTCCTGATGCTCAGCGTGTGAACTGACTAAAAGGATTGTTGAGTTAACTCGGCCACTGTCATCATTTCTCCTGCAGCCTCTGCACACAACCAGGTATTTTTTTATGTGACTTTTTGACAATGTTTTTTGTTACACTGCTCTGAATGCCAAACTCTCCCTGTCTGTTGTTTCTAGTAGCTTTTACCTGCATAGATGTGTCGGAGGGATAATAAGTTAGCATTGGGTTAAGTTACTATTTAAATTGGGGCATCGTCCATTAAACAATCCCTGCTCAACATCCCTGCCCACCATATCCAATCAGGACAGAGAAGCCTATAAAGAGACGGTCCTTCGGCTCGGTAGCATGCAGACAGCAGGATCCTCCCTTTTACTGAAATGTCTGTTAATAACCGCTGAACGTTCATGTGGTGACGTAGAGGAGGGAGGGGATCACTGACTGCAAAACAGACGATGACAACGCTCACAGCAGCTTTAAGTTAATGAATAATAAACACAGAGCAAAATCTTGGGATCTGTGATCAATGAGCAAACAAGGGATGCACTCTGAAAAGGGAGTTCAACAAATACCAATATTTGGGAAAACAGTTGACATTAAGAGGTGAATGAAGACTGACTGACTGTCATAGCCAGCTGTTATCAGAACACAAACGCACAAATAATCATAGAAGGCTGCTCGTCGACAGTGTGACAGCGTTTGTTAAGAATACATCAATAATTAACAGTGAACATCTGTCACCTAAACCACAAAATACTGCTACGCTATGAGCATGAGCAGTAACAAGTAACACGCAAGCATAAATGTGAGTGTGTGTGAAAAACAAGACTGCGCTGAGAGGGCTATGCCACTGCGGCAGTGTCAGGGTTATGGATAGCTAAGTCCTGAACTTTTTCTTTCTGTGTGTGTGTGTGTGTGTGTGTGATAGACTCCCCTGAGAGACTGTAATTACTAGGATGGTAAATCATGTTACCATGTTCCTACATCCAGGACACACAAGAATACGACCGAGGTTCAGGCTTGTGTGGTCTGACATTCAACCACATTAAAGTCGACATGCAACTGCATGGCCGCAGAGCCACAAACCGATTCTTTTGCCACTATAATCATTATAATATCAATCGTGTTGCGATACAGTATATTATCTACAGCTACAAAATGATCGTCCAGTGTTTCCTTGTTCTTCAAAAGTCCTCTGTCAAACCAAATCACTGAGAACATATGATTTTGGCATTTTGCAATACCTTATTAGTAGCCGGTAGTTTGTCTTGTCTGACAGGAAGCTCAATTATAGACGGGGAGGTTGTAAACTGTCATCTGCAATAAAAGGAGATAAGGTTACCAAGACAATATGCATTTTATTCTATATGCATATGGCTTCTCAGGTGTATTTAGGGCTTATATTTATAGGCTGCTGAGCATTGCATGCCCTTTAATGGCGCTCATCTCTTGTGCTCATCACAAAGATCAATGGCAACTTCTGTCCTGGGGCAGTAAAGTGTTTATGGCACCTCGCTGCACATCTCCTGTACCACCTCTCCATCCCCCCCGAAGCATAAATACCATCCTCTGTTCGCTGGTGCAGCCAATTAACAAACAAAGTTACACAAAGAAATGACTGCACTGTTCCGGTGACAGGCATGGATTAATTGAGTCTACACCTCTCCCCATTGTTATCGACTTTGTTTGCGCGTGCTGGCTTGTTTGACATGTGAGTTTGTCTGATTGCGGAGCAGTTTGCATGTGAATTATGGAGCAAATTATGACTTTGCAATGTCAGACAAGGCGGTCAATTTAATGGTAAATTGAACGGCTTGTTATTCTCTCTCTCGTGGCGAGGAGCAGCGATAATTAAAAACTATTGGATAAATGTTTTGTTTTTACTTGTGTTGGACATAATTAAATGATGTCCTCTTCATTTGCATTTCTAACGAGTTATTGAAAATCATTTTTTTTGCTTAATCCACTCAGCGCACACTGATGTTCAAGGACCAACACAAACTTGCTGGTTTGCTGTTGGATCAGTGCCCTTTGCATTTGCTTTGTGCATCACACTATTTAGCATTTGCCACTTCTTTTTCCAGGCCTGTCTCTGGAGGAAATCAACAAGAGTAAAGTATGGCAAAAACAGATACAATAAAGATTAGAATACAGTTGTTATTGTATCTCCCCTGCACAGCAACTAGCATATATGAAAATCAGCTAATGACGGTGAGAGTTATTTATTTATGGTGGAGTGTGGAGGATGACGTGGAGATGAAGATTCTCACTGGCTGAGGAAAGAAGCTGCTCTGTAGCCGTGCAGGCAGATGACCTTTCAGATATCACTGGTGCTCTGTAAATTGGTACCAATGATGTTCTGGGCGGTCTTCACCACCACATTGCAGAGCTTTCTGCTGCTCTGCTGGAAAATGACTATTCCCCTTCCTGCTGTCAGCACTCACAGATTTCCCACCAAACGCCCCCACAAAGTCCACGTGTCTGCAAGAGCGATGAAGCTTTGACATTTTGATGCAGCCGTTCCCTCCTTATTTTCTGTTCACAGGCATGAATTGGTCCTTGTGTATTTACTGCAGGACCTACTAATGTACATGTGCGTACATCACGTTGTTCTCCAGCTGTTTATTGTGAATCTAATGACTTTTGGGTACTTGTTACAACACTCCTCCCTAAAAGCTTTACTTGTACTTCTGCACTACACTGCACTGTACATTTTACTTGAACTGAAAAGCATTTTCATTTCACACTGTTCATGCTGCTTGTAATGTATGTATATCTCAGCATATTAATCACTCTTTATCTTTAAATCGTCTCTGTCCATATGTCATCTCGATCTACAGTATATTCTCTGCACTCAGCTGCTTTTTGCCCTTCTAGTTAAAAGTTTAATCTAATCATCTTATCATCAATTTCCCTCCTGTGGCACAGCTGACTGCACTTTACGCCAGCTCCTTCATTCATGAAACTTATACATATTGAAAGAAAAGACACTGTAGTAAAGTCAATCACAGCTCTTTTTGCTGTCAGTGTGCTGATTTTTTAAGGGTGAAAATTCTGTATATATTCTTACAACATATTCATTGAAAGCTTCATATTCAAGAGGTTTGTAGTAACAGCAGCGCCGTTTGGTCTATCAGATTCCTGTCAGGTTTAGTTCACAATTCTGCAAGCACATCATTGATTTCTATTTATGCTGCACTTGTTCAGCTTTAGATGAAACAACCCCTTTAAGTATCTCACCGAGGACGAGACTAAGAAGACTTTCGCATTGTTTATTATAGAGCCTGAAGGGTCTCCTTCACATAGACTGTCTAAGGAAACAACCTGTTGGAAAGCAGACAGCAGTTTGGTCAATAAAGACAGGTGGAGGCAAAAAGCCGCTCGATATCAAACTTCACTCCGGCCTCTCATCTGCAATATAGGCACATCCCGACAGAAACACACAGAAGCTTGTCCTGGCATACCAATCTTGTTAACATAGTCGTCACTTATTTTAATTTTTAAACACGTAAGTGGGACATGCCTGGCATTTATTGCCCCCTACTGCATGATAACCTGGTGACCTTATAGAGCTGTTGATTCAAGCTGCTGTAAGTGATATATTTTGTATTAAAATAAGTTAAATAGCTCTATATTCCAACTGCAATCACTGTTATAGAGTGTTCCTTCACCATCCCATGTCTGTCCTCTTCCTGCTCATGCAGTGAAAGAGAAAAAAAAAAGACATCTTCTGGTATCCCTGCTCACTTCATCCAATCAGGACAGTGAACTCCATAGAGAGCTGGTCCTGTGTGCTCGCCTGGTAATTACTGCAAAACAGCCAGGAAGTTAAAACAATGACAACACTTACAGCAGCTTTGACAAGATAAAGAGTTGCAGCAGCGCACAGTTAGGCAAAAGACATGGGCAGAGCTGGAGTCAGCTTCTGATGTTATTACCGACAGGAGGAGGGCACAGATATGACTTTTGAACTTTTGGGATTACAGTAAAACATTATCTTCACTCCTGTCTATCAGCCCGACTGCAACAGTGAACGTTTATGTACTGTAATGTTGACTGCAGACTGGATCTGAAGGGAATATGTACTTTATATCATGAAGGTAACATCAGAGAGGAGGGGAGAGAACCTGAGGCTGACTGCTGACTTTAGTGAGTCGCATGCCGTGGGTCGCTATCTTACAGCTAATGTAATCTGTGAAGCGATCCAGCTGCTTTTGCAATGTGAAAATTCACCTCACTGGTAATGAGTGCACCATTTAATAACCACCACTGCTGATTTAAATGTGACTCATGGGACTCGGGCACGAACGTTCACTGAAAAGATAACGTTTTAAAATTTCATTCATGACACGGTTTGTGTCATTCACACAACTCAACAAAATTCGTAACAAAGGTCCGGTCGCTTTATTACGGAAATGTTAAATACTGTATTACCTTTTTAATGTCAGTACCAAAGATAAACACAGTTGGCAGTGTGCTTGGAAAATGTATGAAATTCTACAATCTAATTTCGATTGATTGTACTGCTGAAAGTATAATCTGCTAACATTGTTCTTCCTCGGATGACTTTATTTGATCGTTGTCTCCTAATGGCTGTAATCCGTGCTACTCAACAGGTCAATCGCAATGTCAGACCACTCTGGAAATTCCATAATTCAGGGCTTTTAACGCTTCAGATCAAGTTTCCAGACATGTTTTATTGTCTGTTTGAAAGAGGAAATCACGCTTTCACCTGATTTAGAAAAAAAAAACCTTCTTGTAAATTTACCTTGTTTCAGCGCAAATCTGATTCCCATTCTCTTTACATACTATTGATGAGATTAGGTGTGAGTTGTGGAGACGAAAAATGATCCTCTGCTATCAAGAAGTGCATTTGCTTTCAGGCCGCGGCGTCAGAAAGCAGCAAAGGTGAGAACATCCTTTTTTTCCTGAGCGATTTTTTTTCCAATTCTATACTCAGTTTCAACCCCCCCCTCCATTATCCTCCACCCCATTTCCTGGCAGAAAAAGGAAAACGCATTTAAGAACATCAGCTCTGCACTTCTAAAGGTCTGACTGCATGCTCGCTACAGCGCAGCAATACAATGTGCCTGTCGGAGGTTTTCAAATCTGGGACACCAAAACCATTTCAGCATCTTATTGTTTGAGAATAAGGTTTCCGTTTGTGTGAGTGTGTGTATGCGTTTGTATGTCTGGTACCATGCTATTAGCAAAACAAAATCTGTCCCAACCAGGCAGTTCTAGCAAAGTGTAAGAGCCGTCTGATGAACTGAGCTGGAGGGGAAACATGCAGTCACGGTTGTTGAGCGAGCAAACAAGTAAATATTTCATGTATGCAAACCTTCAGTCACTGTATACTATAAAAGTATTGATTGGTGCCACTTTGAACGCACTTCTCACCAGACTTAGTAAGGACTACACGATGTGAAGATCCCCTACGAAAGAAGATACCTGAGTAACTTTCCATTGAAATATTTTGACTTGAAGTGGGAAAAGAAAAGACTACATTGTTGAGTTTATTCATTCATTTAATATGTAATGCAGATGTGAAACCAGACAGAAATGGATCACCAGTCAGCCTTCCTTTTACCAGGAGTACCCGGTGACAGACATAGCATAGCAAAAGTGGGGTATATAGGGAACCAATCTGAATGCTGATAGTGTCATTATTCTGTAGGCATTACATTAAGCAATCATCATTACTTAATAATGACACAATGAGGGATGATACTCAGATTTGTTTCTGAAATCAGATCTCAGAAATAGAGTCTCCACATGCTTATTTACAAGTGAGAGTCAGATTGGATTCTTATCTCCAGACATCACCAACATATCTGCATAGGTTGATGTAGTAATGATGTAAGCATCGGTCCCTGACCCTGAGAAATGGCGACGCAACCAATCAGGCTGACAAGTCGTGAAGCAAACAATTTATTTCAGCATGACAGCTCACGGACTGTTGTTCTCTGTGTCGTCTCCCGTGGGACACGGCGTCATTGTTGTGTGTCTCATTGTGCAAAGGACACTTTTAAACCCGGACTGAGACACATCTGTAGAGGTCTGATTGGAAAAATGTCCTTCATTGGCACTCTTTGTGTTTGTATTGCCTCACGTTAGTGAACACATACATTTCAAAGTTTGTTTGGTTTTGCTTGGTAGAAAAGGTTCTCGGCTAAGAATAAGAAAGGTCGTCGTCATGGTTATGAGGGGAACCACAAGGAGCGGTTCTAATTACCGAGTCATGCTAGTTCCAACTTTGCTTCTGAGTGACCACAATTAGAATTAATAAGGCTCATGATAACTTTTCTATTATTTACGAGGACATTATGGCAAAGTAATGCACCTCTCACCCTTCCCGCACAGCAGCGCATTCATCGCACCAACGTTCATTCAGATAAGTATGTTCTCATATTTACATGCAAATGTTTTATCCACAGAGACATTTAAAGCTGAGCTTAACCTTCAATTAATTAATCCATTTGTTTCTGTCATTGGGTCCGTGAAGTTTTGTATCAAATCCATAAACATGATTCCTTCCACACAATCAAAGACACAACATGTGTAAGACTCTAAGTAGACAAAGGAAAGTCCATCAGCAAATCACCATGACCGTCTTTAAAGTCCTTCAAAGTGATGTAGGTGTCATTTTATAAAAATAAACCACTTATCACAACTTATTGAAGAGGAGATCCTGCTGAAAGTAAACTTGTAGAAAGAAATGTGTCTCGGAGGAAGTCAGGTGGTGTTGTGTGCCAACTGGACTGAAAAATCTGAATCATCTTCTACCATTTCTCATTTCAGTCTGATTTGTTGGCATGAAAGTAAAGGAAAAAAAAACCCACTCAAAGCAACAATATTTGTGGATGGAATTCATCATCCCACCTTGTTTTTGTGCATATCAGCTGCTCGACAGTAGAGTCAACAGAATGTCAATGTATCAGCAAACGGAAGGATTCACTGGCTGATGTGTGATTGTGCCTTATGTGGAGTGTCCACTGGATCAGCTGTTTGGAGTTATTTAGCTCATAGTTTCTGTTATCACATATCAAAAGATATCCAAAGACAATCATTAAGATTATTATCAGGGCGTATTTAAATGTGTGCTATCAGCTAAAATAAATCTGATCGAGCTCTGTCGATGCTGTCCTGTGTTTTGTTCACCTCAGGCTGCTCATCTTTGCATCTTTTATCTCTCTCGTTCTTATCAGGAAGGAGCAGTGTACAAAACATTCAGGTATCGGTTTTGCATGTTTACATTTTAACTTGATGGATGGACAACATTAAACTGCTG
This sequence comes from Diplodus sargus, assembly GCA_903131615.1. Taxonomy (NCBI): domain Eukaryota; kingdom Metazoa; phylum Chordata; class Actinopteri; order Spariformes; family Sparidae; genus Diplodus; species Diplodus sargus. Next base: position 1,197,190 of record CAEMYA010000138.1, on the reverse strand, counting down.
AATGCCATGTTGCCACGACTCCACCGGTCCTGTTTGAGATGTTCGTAGAAAGGATCTAAAGTCACAGTCACAGTGAGGACAGCGTCTGGTTTGAGAACCTCAGAAGTTTGTCTCTGCTTTTTGCAGATGACCTGGTTCTGCTGGCTACTTCAGTATGTGACCTCCTGGTTTGCAGCTAAGTTTGAAGTAGTTAGGACGAACGTCAACAACTTTCAGTCCCAAGACTATGGCTTGTTGCTGTCGAGAAGGATGTCTGGAATACCCCACTAAGCCTGCTGAGGCGGTTGATGGATGGATGCTGTCACAAGTGGATATCAAACAACAGAGGAATTTGTCTTTGCATCATATAAACAACTTAAAATGATCAACATAACAGTTTTGAACTACGACCTTTGGTTTTGGAATTGGTGCCAATCAGACTTGAACTGTAAGTAACACATTAGTTATATGAGTTTAATACTTTGCTTAAAAATTCAGTGCATTGTCTACTAAATCAAGAAAAAAACTTAAAGACCTGACAACAAACACAAGAGAGGTGTGTTAATCTTGCTTTCTTGTTGTGTTGTGTGAGTGACCGGAAATGCTTTGTGCTGCTGAAAGACTTGAACCCTTTTTAGTCCAAATTAATCTGACTTCCTCATCAGTGAGTCATGGCAGATGTTTTCCATCAGAACCTGCTGTGACATCACTAAATGGGGTGTGGCCACCGTCGACAGAAGGTCAGAATCTGGTAGATGATTAACAAATGTGCACTGCCTGGAGCTGCAGAGACGGATGGATTACTGAACCAGCACACAGAGATGTTTTTCAGCAATTGTGTACAAACATGTACAATTAACACTCAGTTTTTCATTTCACATCCATTTTTTACTGCTGTTCTTCTTAATTCACATGCAGTTTTATCAGGTGTTCCCTCAGAGATTGATGATCACCGCCCACATGTTTGAATGATATTTCCAAGAAAACTTGAACAAGTTACAGCTAAACTGAGTGAGTGACAAACCAGCCAGTCCAACAACAAGTGTGTGACAAACTTGAAGGACTGAGCTGATCAGGAGCGCCAGAGTTTCCAGGACAGCCTGCAGGCACCGCTGCGCACCACCAGGGCGCAAACCGGCACCTCTCCGGTGGTTTCGTCTCCGGGATTTTCCCTCCGGTCCTGTTCGACAGTCTGCTCACGGGAGCCCCGGAACACGAAGGCAGGGAGGAATGATCGATGTTGAAACTTGACGGAGAGGACGGACGAGGTGGTTTCCAGCACCGGCTCGACATTGATCCTTTCCCCTACTGAACTATCCCGAGTTGCGCGGCGGAGGAGAGGGACGTGTCTGGGATTGTTTAACGGAGAGTAACCGGCTGTCGAGGGGGAAGTACAGTGACACAGAAACCAGCCTCCGCTTCTTCTTCTTCTTCTTCTTCTTCTTCTTCTTCTTCTTCTTCTTCTTGTTTTCATCCAGAGTCTTCTTCACCTGGTCTTTTACGGAATGGTGGATTTGCACTAAAGACGCACAACTCCAACATGGGAAGGTTTTAATTCCTCTGAGTCGAGTGTGGACACTGGAAGAAGACTGATTCACAGCACAGGTGGGTGGGATGGTTATTCTTCGGGCGATTCAGTTTGCACACACGCATGTGTGTATGTGCGTGTGCGTGCATGCGTGTGTGTGTGTGCGTGCATGTGTGTGCGTGCATGTGTGTGTGTTTGGCTGCACTCTCCCTGTCGATGTGCAGCTCATCAGAGTCTCTGTTTCTCTGTGTCATCCGCGCACACACGCCGACGCGTCTGCAGCAGCGAACAGACGCACACAAACACGCATATACACAGATTCACGTCAATATTACCAACAAGGCACTACGTTTGTGTACTATATGAGAGGGGACCTCAGTTTCTGGTCATTTAGAAAAAGCAAAACACACACACACACACACACACGCACATGCACACAGATCCAGGTGCAGTCAGTAACCCGTTTCACAGCCGTCAGTTTGGCACTGCGGAGCTGTCCGTGGTGCTGAACAATACAACAGACTGTTTCTGTCTCTCTCTCTCTGTCTGTGTCTGCGTCTGTGTCTCTCTCACTCTTTATATTTGCTTGTAAACTCTGTTGGAACTGTTACACACAATGAACTAGTGTGACCCAAATAATTCAATCAAGGCCCAGTGAGTTACAAGAAGCACTTTGGATTTAAGTTGCAGTGCAGCCTGCAATTATATTGCACACCAAAAAAACAATTGTTAAAACTGACCCCGGTCACAAAAAAAATAAAAAAATAAAAAAATCTATATACAATTTAATCACTGTTCTCTTTTGCATTGGTCATTTATTGGTGAAAAGTTGCAGAAAAATACAAAATCAGACAACAAACAAACTCCAAAGACGAATAAAGCGGCAGTATGTTGAGTACAGTAACTAAATAAAACAATTATAAGCATTGGATCTCAATATCTGGCGGATATACTAGATATGTCATCTTACCATCTTACATTGCTTTTGCTAAGTGTCTGGAGCAGGAGACATGAATGCTATCGTCTCCGTCTCTGTTTGTACATTAGAGACAAACAGTACGTGTACTGTATGTCTCTAAGATTGAACATGTTTGCAGAGATATGATGGAAGTTTGCCCAGTACAGCATTGATGTGTATGAGGGTTGTGTCTCTTTTACTAGCTGTTCCGAACTGTAACTGATGATAATAATTGTGGTAATGTAGCAGTGGCTCCTCCTTCTGTGTGTGAGTGTGCGTGAGTGGTTATTGCTCGTGATGAGCAGGTGGCACCTCTCCGCCACCAGCGTGTGAATGTGTGTGTGAACTGTGAACGTGTGAATGCCGGGTTGTGTTGTAAAGTGCTTTCAGTGGCCAAGACTGGAAAAAGTGTTGTATTAATAGAGTCAATGTGTTATATTCAGTTAGCTTAGCATTTTATTTTTGCTTAGTCTTTATAAAAATAAAAGTGTAAAAACAAATTGTGGTATTACAAACCATTACAGGGGTCGTGGTTTACCTTTTTTTTAAGGCTTCAGAACCCAGAAATAGTCCAGCACATGAAACCACATGTTGACATTTTCACTTTTAAACACAAGAGTGGTTTCAAGATGGATTATTCTCATCCAACACTCTGCAAGAATGAGAATGCGTATTTTTCATAAAATGTTGAACTTATCCTTTAATAAATTTTTGGTCTTTGAAGATAAATGAAGTGTGTATAAAGGATATCTTAGCAAGGAGATTTGGTGGTCACCCTAACCAAACCACGACCATTCTGCTATGTTAATAACAGTCCAAAGATTGCAATATGTCATATCTAATAATTGTCTGCAAGCTTTATTTTGAAAGTCTAATAGGACGTTGCGTATTTATTTATGCTAACTTTAGAGGTAAGAAGAGCGTCAAGGCTTGGGAGGGTTGGGAGAGAACATGCTGTAATAGCTTCAGTCTACAACATTAGTGAATTATTTATTAGCCATTAATAAAGAAAACTTATATGCACTCAAAGTGGAGGAAAGTGGAACCATAATCTTTCAGGCCTGATAAGGTGGTGATGTGGAGCCGTATCTGCTGATAGTGTTCTGGATGAGGTTGTAAATGTGAACACCTTTTTAACTTTTGCAATTTGTAAACTGCAGCCTGTTTGTTTTTGTTTTTTTTATTCTCCAAGTGAAAGAAACCATCACTGCTCTTCCTTCCATCAGCGTCATAAGCACATTAGCATGAAGCAGCACGGATGGCTGGCCAGCAGTTAGAGACAGGAGCTTGTGACTTGAAGGTTGCCAATTCCAGCCTGGCTGCCACCGAAAATCTGGAGGCAGAAGCTGTGGCTGCATCGGCCAGCTCTGAGTGGGAAGTGTGTGATGCTGGTAAGATAACACACTCGTTTAAGAAACAAAAGCAGGAACAGAGTGTGATTTCTGCTCAGTATATGACCATGAACAGTCATTTCAGCTCTGCATCGTACTGCAGAAAATGCTCCTGTAATCTCAGTTTACATGACCCTTTCTCGCTCTGTGGCTGGGTAAAGCTACTGCTAATGCACTATTGTGATGCCTTTTCCACTGGAAATATTTTCATACATCAAAACAGCGGGAATGTAGTGGGAGGTAAAGCAATCTGAGCTCAGCCAAAGCACGCTTTTCTGGATGACTTTAACATTTAGAAGATTAATTCAGAGAGAGCAACGATAAATAGTCCACAGAAGAGGAAATGAAGGTGGAGTTGATGTATGTTGATCTTGGTGCATTGCCTCACTGTGACTGAAGGTCATAGTTTACCAACCTTTTATTTACTACGTCAGTTATGAAGACAAAGCACCCTCTCTCTCTCTCTGTCTCTATGTCTCTCGGCCACCAGTCAGACTGTGTGAGGGGCGCTGCTGAAAAGAGAGCAAGCTCACTGAGTCACGGCTGACACAGACTGCCCGCTGAGCTGAATCAATTCCATTTGACTCAGTTTGATTTGAAGTCTGTGCACTTCTTCTCTCTTTGTGTCACGCAGCTTAGTGTTAGGGCTCCATATGTGCTGTTTATGTTTGTATGCACACATCTGACTGTTTTTAAATGCACCCACTGTTGCCGTGTGGGTGTCGACCCACGTGTGATATTGTCTTCTGTCAAGGACTAAACTGGCGATTTGGTCCATGCAGTTTACTGCGAGTATATCTGTGTTATTCAGTTATTCAACTAAAGCTGGACTGGTAGTTTTCGGACAGGATTCTGGATAAACTTTGATTATCACAGCATTTATTTTTCACAGTATCATATCTGGAACAGCTGTTTGGCATCTTCAAGCTTTTATTTTGAAAAGAAAATGCACAATGATATCTGTGAGGTTAATTCACCTGATGCATGCGGCGCTTTAATATACAGACATGGAGGTTTCTTAGAAGAATGCCCTTTCATCAATCTGATAATATTTTAGGCTTAAAGTGGGAGAAAATGGCGAGCCAGGGGGTTCAAATGAGGCTGCATGTTGCCTTTGACATAAGCAGTAGTTAACATGACAACAAAACAAAAAGATTCCATCATTCAGCAAAAGCAACGATAACATAGTCTGCTGTAATATTTATTTAGTATAACACTGTGAATCGAATGTTTGCCCAGGCTTAATTCTGGGAAGGTTTTCTTTGCTTCAGAATACAAAACACTTACAATGCCCTTAAAAGGACAATCTGCAATGATTGAAGGTGGTTTGTGTATACATACATTTACATAAAAGGGACAGAGTTAGAATGAGGATAACATTTGGGCGGAAAAGGCATATATCAAATACAAACCGGGCCTTAACTAGTGTTGGGTAGAGTCATGTTTTTATTCTGGCCTGGTCCATTGTATGAGCTTAAACCAGTTTGATTCTTTGGGTTTAAATTTTCAAGGTTCTTAAGATGAAACATTTGCAGGAATGTGTTGTGCTGGGCCCAAGTCTTAATTTATTTATCATGTTTTGGATGTTGAACTTTAGAAAAGTTTTTAGTTGAATCATTGTTGAGAAAAAGTAAAAAAAAAGACACAACAGTGTTTCTCACACTGCGCTGAGACCCAGGCTGACAGCGCTGAAAGCTTCCACTCTGGTTCAGTTCTGACACATTATAACTTTGGCTAACCTCAACTGTAGCGTTCTGGCCCGGCCTCAGAGCAGAGTTAGCCCCCATTTAACCTGGGGCCAGTAGAAGGTACAGTCTGGATCGTACAGGTCTGTGCTTTGGTTAACCCTGATGGATTGTACACTCTCTTTCTTAGGCTCTTGTTTGTTTCACTCAGTGTCTGAGTCACCTGCAACCGAAACAAATCAGGTGTTACTTCTCTTGTTTGATGTTTGGCTAACTTTAAACATCTTTAACTCAGCTCAACCCTTCAGCCTCAACACATTCAAATTGAATTAGTTATATTTTACATAATTCCATATCAGTTTACTGTACTTTTGTCTGCCATACGACCATTGGCCTATCACAGATACATTGGTATCGACCTATATGTTGCCTGGTGTGTGCTGAAATGAAAACTCTTTCTTTAGAGATTATAATGCAGATAAAGATGCTTCTGATAATTATTCATGATTACATTCCCAGTGAAGGTTATTGTTTCAGTGCACTGCAAACTGTAATACAGTATATCCTGATTTTTATCGCTCACAACCACATTTTAGGGATAAAAGCCAAAACATCACTCGATATATGGACATCCAAATTGCAATATCTTGATATTGTTATCTGCATCAGTGCTTCAGTGATTGAGTATCGTTCAGGCTGTAGTTTGTAGTCTTATTCACAGAACGTTTTGTATTTGTTTAACAGAAAGTGCAATTAAAATGTGTATTTAAAGGTACTTACAGCACATTCTTTATGGTAAGCACAGTGACTGTAGTCCTGACTCCAGCTCCATTCTCACTGCACAGAACTTAAGACTGATATTTATCTCATTAAATGGAAAGAAGGCAAATAATCTCATCCTTCAAAGTGTTGATTCATGCATTTAAAGTCCATTATCATTATTCATATACGATATAATCCAATTATTTTCTGGATATTTGAGGTTTTCACATGTCGGCGCTGTTATGAAACAGTTTGGTAGATTACAGTGGCTGCTGTCTGCACTCAAACAGAGAGGGCTTGATTACTGGAGAGGCTGTGTGTTTGGCTTCCACACAGCACTGAGGGAATACACACACACACACACACACACACACACACACGCAAGCCTGAGTCAACACGCCACTAATGTCTATTTTGGTAAAAACTTCAGAAATAGGTAATCACCTAATCTTCCACTGGTTTTGCTCAAATCCACTTCCTAACTTTGATGTTGAACTAAACACTTCACATTTAAATGACACGAGCAAATTAACTTCTCAAGGATTTCAACAGCAGCTTTTCAAATTGTCTGTTGGGAAGTTTCAACCTCCACTATTACTTTTTTGTCTACATTTTCCACGACAAAACACAACTTTAAAATATCTCCAGATTCTTTGGTCTGGAATAGATTTCGGTGCTCAAAGTGAAGTCACAATTCGCACTGCACATTTTAATCAATTTGCTCTTGCAATCTGTGCGTAATTAGCGTCTGATTTACTAAGGCAGCAGCTCATTATGCAATCAGTGACTGGCTGCCCTCTAGATGCTCTCTGAGTGCAAAGAAGATCTCAAGAAATCTGAATGTATTCAGAATAATGACCTTCCAACACATTTACTAAGGATACAATACGCGTCTGAGAAAATGATCTATTATTGATTAAATGTTAAGAATGTTTATTTTGTAGAAATGTGTCTAATGAAAGCAGCGGGAGTCATTAAACAAACTTTTGTCATGCAAATGTGTGATAAGAAAGGGAGCAGTCGCCTCAGTACAGCTCTGTGAATATCAAGTTAAACTTGATATTGACAACCAGTGCCTCCTACAAACGTTCTATACTCAAGATAAGCAAATGCAGTTTAACTGGAACACACTGAATAAACATTAAAAGAGCATCAGCTTATCATTCACTGATAACATATTAAATAGTGAATTAATTAAAATGTTATTGATTTTATAAATGATAGTCTATTGTCAGAAACAGAATCAAATATTTACAAATTGGTTTTCATTCATGTATAACCACGTGAAACCACTTGTCATTCAGAATGAGCCTAATAGGGGGACATCGCAGGGGGGACAGGGAAAAAGTGATATTTGTGTCCCCCTCAATAATGTTTTTCAGTGAAATATATATTTGAAAGTACATAATAATGTGCAATGAAAAAACTTGCGCTAATTAAAGATGCAGAATGATGTGTTTTTAAGTTTTCTAGCAGTTGGTTCCCCCCCTCCATATGCCTCACAGTGGTTTAGTCCACTGCAAATCAACCTGCAGCTGACACACCTGTTTCTGTGGAGTGTCTCAGCATGGTGGTGCTGGCGGTGCTGGAGGACCATAGTAAGTAGATATTTTGCAAAAGTTAATTTTGAAAGAAAGGTGCTGTTTTTCTCTTGTCACAAAGTTTTAGGTTTTAGCACAAAAAACACAGAAAACCTGTGTTTTGGTTTAAAACAGTCACCACAGACACCGCCTGGGCTCTCAGTTAAAACACCTAAATTTTCAGGCTTGTCCTTAAAGATATTCTGTATTCTAAAGTTTTCTATTAGATTGTTAAAGGGATATTACGGTGTAAGTTTAATCCACGGTCTAACACACCGTGACACCCAGTAAGACCCCCCTCGAGAGATAAAGTTTGCTGACTGCTAGCTTACGTGGTTTTAGCAACCTCAGAAAAAGACCACACGATAATAATACATTGCAGTATACGCCTCCAACAAGAAACCGCCATCAGAAAGCCACAAATAATGCTCAGAACAGCACCAAACTTCAGCAACAGTACAAATAGGGTCCCAGCACATAGATCGAGGCATCAAACCTCCACTAGCTTATTGTAAAGTGAGCACAACTCACCACTTTCCTGCCGCAGCTTCCTGTTGTGGGGAAGCCCTGCGAATCGATTACCGAGTGCGGTTAGAAATGCTCAATTCCTTTCTTTTCGCTGTCCACTCTTGATAATAACTGTTATAAACTGGTAGGCAAGACACATATGAACTTTGATTGCATATCCATGGAGTAATAATCAAACATTTTCATCCTTGAGCTGTGGAACTCTACTGCACTCCGTAATCGATGACTGATGTTATTCCCACTGACTTTGCGTTTGCATGCTAACAAGCTGTTGAACACGGTAAGAATTATACCTGCTAAACATCCACATGTTGGTATTCTGATGTGAAAATTGAGCTAAATCAGTCCCATAGGCAGAGAAAACATCTCGGATGGGCTTCTGATTTCTCTTGGCAGAGTGTTAATTAATAATTAAATGAAATTACATTTTATTTCATTTTATATACATATTTGTTGGACAGATTTCACAGAGTTATTGATTAAACTTATTTTGCGAGAGAGCGTTCCATCATAATTCTTCTGCAGGATCCGCAATATTTCCTGACGCAGTGTTGACTTTCTTAATTCATTCGTGCAGTGTGTTTGTAAGTTAGCCAATAAAACCATTAGACTTAACACATCAGACTTAATTACATTTTTGTGTAATGACTTCTGTGTAAAATTAATTTTAACATTGTACATCACACCTTGACAGCACCATATGGTATTAAGTAACTAACTTAATACTACGAGAAGATGGAGAACCGTGATAAGAAAAGCTGACTACTAAGGCGGCAATATTTGATTGCAATTTTATCAAAATCACAATATGGACAGGAGGAATATCCAAAATGCAGAAGCTGCAATTTGTTTTAATGTCGGTAAAATGTTTAATAGACTGAGTTAAAAAGTGCTGTACTGCTGGTCTACAAATCTTGTTCTCCAGATGTGAAAATGTCAACAAATGTCACATCGTCATGATTTTAATTGTTTCAGTGAGAATAAAATTGTGTTGCGTTAATGATCATTTTCACTTATTGTGAATCACGCTGTGTTTGCAATATCTGTCATAATGCCTTTGTTTGCGAGCTGCATTTGGAATATACTTTATTTAAGAGAGTATCCTGTCTGAACCTCTCAGCTCAACAGGCCTGCACACAGAACGTTACGTAACACTATAATAGTATATTGAATCATCTGAAAAGCTCACGCTGATTGCAATGATTAGAATTCATGATTTCATGGGTGACGGATTGGGGGAAGGTGGGGTGTAATGCTACATAAAACGAAACGCATGATGCACCTCACCTGTGTGTGTGTGTGTGTGTGTGTGTGTGTGTGTGTGTGTGTGTGTGTGGAAATTCCAGAGGACCAGCTGTGCGAGGTGTACATGAGTCATCTATTAAGTGGTCAGTGAAAACACAATGCACCATGGGTGGGCATTTCACATCCCTGCCCGACCTAAGTGCAGCCGGACGGAGCTCCAAGTAGCTGCAGACTCTTAGTGTTGTTACTCAACACAGAGAAAATCTTGTTTTTATTATTGTGCATTTCTGAGATTTATATAAAACTCTGATTAATTGAATCTTCCCACCAAAAAATGTCCTCCAACATTGCTGCACAAATCTATACCGCGGCGAGGAGGCGAATCTCCTGCACATAACTGCTCCTCTCAAACTGCGTGAAGCTTCATAAATCTGGCCGAATGAACACATCAACAACATTTATCTCCTCCAGTCGTTTGTGCAATCTTGCCTTTTAAAAGCATTCGAATAAAAGCTCCAGGTTACGCACCTCTGCATACATAGAAGCACAGAAAGTCTCTGAAATAAGTTGCACGAGCTGTCCTTCGTCTATAAGTCAAGGCCATACATTTCGAACACGTTTTCTCTTTCATTTTAGTAAGTCTCATTCCAGGTCTGCACTCCATATTCACGCAGTGTTCACTTTCCTCCTTGATAATGCTGGAGGGCAAAACTATGAATCACAGTTTCAACACAACAGTCTCTCCCTCCATCACAATGTACAGTGCACTTCTCATTGTTTTTCAGCTGTTTTGTCTTTTCTCGTTCACAGTAGAAAAATAACAGCAGAGAAACAGAACCTGCATTATTTATAGCCTCTGTAGGTCTAATAGTATGGAATCAGTTGGCCGTAGTAAACATCATATTGAGGAAAAAATGTGAATATCACACTTTATTTGTTATCATTATCCAATCAGTAAGAGACATGTGGAATTACATCCATTATAATGAATTTGCTATGGGATTATTATTGTTTATATGATTCCCCCAGTTAATTTCACAGGTGGCGGCAGGATGATTTATGAGACTTGATACAACTGATTTATCGTATGGACGCTCATTATAACAGTTTTTTTTTTAGCGTTAGTGATGTGAGCCTAATGAGAATTTGCGACAGTCAGATTATATAAAGATAAAACACATTATCTTTACCACTGTCCAGATATTATAGGCCCCTATCCATGCTGAGGAAACCCATTATCTTTTTTCAGTATGATATTAGAAGAAGTAAATCAGAGCTTCATGACTCCTATGCTGCACAATTTATTGTCTTGAATTTATTGCCTCCTTCTTCATTGTTGTTTTTACAATGTTCATTTTAGTGAAACTCACCACATCAGGGGAAGAAATGACTCGCGTTCATCCGCTGTTCTCTAATACAAGATTTAAGAGTCAGACAGTCGACGACAACATTTTTGTATGCAAGACTTTGCCAGATTAATTTCTGTCTTTGTGTCTTGAGTGCAATTACTTGAATAAAATGTAATCAACCAACTATTTTAATGTTTTAATTATCAGTTATTTATTCAAAGTGAAGCGAAGATGGCAAACATTCTGATTCCAGCTTCACAAATGTGGAGTATTTGTTGCCTTTCTCTGTTTTGTGAATTCAATATTATTCAAATATATTGGAGAAAATTATTGACGTGACATTAGACACTAAACTTCACAGTAGAATTGCAGCCTTGATGTCTTTTCTGGTTTAGTTATTCCAAAAAAGTCCCAGATGTCTGAGCTTTCATAAAACAAGCCAGTAATGACAATGATGATGTCGTTGGCTCGGGTATAATTACCAGCAGCATCCGCTGGTACTGTTTTCACCTTGGGAGTCTTTGTTTGTGTGTCATCATGGTTAAATGTGGTCCTGGAGACACCTTATTTTGTAGGAAATGACACAAGTAGTTTTGAGTACTTTGGCCGGTGTTTATATTTTGGCCTGTTGAGTCAGCGCAATCGTGTCACAACCCTACAAGATACAGTCACAACACCACTGGCCACAGTCAGAGCAAGTGTGCTGGAAGTAATTGGATAGAAAGTAGGAAAGGAGTCATCTGCCCCCTCACCTATTGCCCCTGGCCTACATTTGTTTTAAGTTTGAGATCAGTATAACCCAGTTCCAATCATTCTTCTCCACTTTAGTGTAGCTGGTATTGTTTTTCAACTTGTCTATCTACTGCTTGTCTGTCTGTCTGTGGGTAGATTTTGTCAGAGCGATAGCGTCACAACCATGCAAGATGCAGTAAAACCTAGGATGGTGTGTCTCTGAGGTCCAAATGAAGGCCAAGTTCAAAGATTGCCTTGGTCCAAACAAGGGGACTGGAAGGAAGGCTGTTCCCCCACCCCACTAATATACCAGCTTTTGGGGTCCTGGAGACACCTTTTCTACCGCATAAGCACACATGAGTATTTTGCCAGTGTCGCAAATGTGCAACGTAAAGGCTGAGTTTGTAGGTGGTTGTGGTAAGTAGTCACGTAATGATGCATAATGACTGTTGAGTGCACATGAGGGTGAATATGTTGATGGGCTGCTGTGATCCATTTGCAACGTGTTCTCTAGTTTCAAAGTTTGTTGCTAAAATAAGATACACAGAATAAAACTTGAACAATTGCACAGCAATAGTTGTTCACCAGTTAGTCGCTAAATTTGTATGTCTAAAGCTGCAGAGTGCAGTGAGTTAATGTTTGTGAACCCCCTGCTGCTCATTTGAAGAGGTGAGCTAGACTGTTAAACCAAAAACATGAGCTGGAAGACTCCAAAGCTCTCACCTTCACCTCCCAGTCGTGTGGTTCACTTCCCGTATACAGTCTACATGTATACACTGAAATACAGTGTGTGGACACACGACTCCATCTCCACCTCGCCCCATACAAAGATGTCCACACTCTGTGATAATCCACTCCAGTAGCCCTCCAGTGCCCAGTGGACTAATGTTGAAATGAGCCCAGAGCTTAGCGTCACACAGACCTGAACTAAGATGACCTGACTTAGATGATACAGGCCAAACATAATTCCTGTGGCATCCATCCAACATCCACTTAACTGTAAAACACTGAACCAGAAAGCCCAAACTATTTGCTCTTCATCGCTTTTTTCCCCTTGCTTACATTACAGTGATTTATGAACTGTGCAGTTTGCATATCACTTAAGTAAAGAAGGTCATGAAAAGGGCTGGTTGAGGATTTTATCCCCCACTGCAGAGATTTTATATCATTAAAATTACAAAACATTTTTAACATGCTTCCAGTAGAAGTCTTTGTTTGAGCAGGTTTCTGGAATTGGTTTACATTCTTTAATGCTCAAAAACAGATCAGTTTTCTCGTAGTGCTGCAGCATTTTATCATCCCTCTGTCTGTTTTAGCCTCTTGTCTCTTCAAGGCCCCCTCCTCCTGACTACCCAGCCTCCTTTGATAAATCTACCTGACCCAGCACCGCTAACAACAGAGCAGCTGTGCTAAATCAATTGAAGAAGTCGTGGAATTAAATGGATAGTTCAGGTCTTTTGATGTGAGGTAGTGAGGTACTTATCCGTTGTCGGTGTGCTACTTGCTCCCAACCTTTTATGGAGAAACAGCGAGTATCCCCGGCGGGAAGCAGTGCATAAACTGTACCAGCAGCGAGGCATATTTTAGCCACCTAAAATAAGTCCCACCTACAAAATATATATCAGCAAGGTGTGGCTGAAAGAAAGAATTACGAAGATTGAAAGACAACGGTACCACTGGACCAGAGATGTGGACGAATCGTTGTGATGTGAGGGTGAGATGTGTCTGTTCGGTGTGCCAGGGCGATGGAACTTTCCAATCAACTAATAGAAGCACTACGATGGCGACAACAACAACAGTCGCTTCTGGGTAGAAAACTGGCACTTGGTCTGCATGGCGGAGAAATGTGAAATCTGCAAACTTGTTTATTTCTGGGGGCATTTTCAGCCGTTACTGTCAGATTTATAGATGAATGGTGAAACACGATGGTCCAACCTATTTGACGTTAAAGAACGTCAAATAGGTTGGACGTCTTTAACCGGCCTTTAAGCCTCTTAATAGTACTGGAAGTTTTCTGCAGAAACTGCTGCATGTTCCTTACTGTGTTACTGTTTTTAGATAGAAACATTTCAGCTGTTTATTGGTGTTGCGCTGCTATGCACGAGCATTTAGTTTTTTTAATGTATGCAAATCCACAAAGAAATTACAATAAATTGAATCCTGAATGAAACAAGAGGGAGGTGTTTGATGAATAGCTGCAGGCACCAGGCTGTACACCTCCACCTCCAACCAACTTCTTTCTGTCATTCAGTCATTATCAGTACCCACTGGGAATGGCATTGTCATTACTGGATGACTGCGCTGTCAGTCATGCTCCTTGTGATGCTACCTTGTTGGTTTATGGATCAGATCGTCATCATCATGCCTGCACCAAAACTCATCACTCACGGATTCAAGACTTTCCCATGTGAAAGATAAACTGCTCAATGAGATTTCTGACAGCAAGACTACGACATCAGTCGTTGTCATTTGAAGACTCGTCCATAAGGGCTGATGATGTGATGTGGATCTGTCAGCTCTGAACTCTCACTGAACTGATCCGCCTCTTTAAATGCACTTGAACACGTTGTGCTGCCGACTGTTCTGTTTCCAAGTAATCTGTTTCACTACTGTTATAGTACATGTGCTTTTTCAGATAGGAACATTTGTGTTGGTGACTTTTTCTTCTGTTCACAAAGTTTAGAAAGAAATGACGTTCAGTTGAATCTTGAATCTGAAATTGCAGCTACCTTTAACCAGAAACGGTCTCAATAATCTGATAATATCTGTCGACATCATTTGTTTGGTTGAAACCAGGAGCGAGTGGTGTTCTGTCTTTTGTGCTTGACTTGCTTTAACTACATGTGAGGACATAACTTGACTTGTGACCCAAGAAAAAAAAGACTTGGAACTTGCTTGAGACTTGGACCAAATGACTTGAGTCCCACATGTGTGCATTATACCTATTTTAGTTACAACTGAGCAAAATAAAGCCGTTTTTACCTCACAGATGTGTGACTAGTATGATGCTACACCTTCTTCTACTGTGTGTCTTTGTTTGCCGTTTTAATTTAATGCTTTCAAGTGAAACGCATATCGGCAGTTTCATGTTTCAACTCTCATTTTACTTCATTTGACTTGCTTACCACACAGCTACTTATTCAGTTGTTTAGGTACGAGTATGTGTTGACTGCATTCATTACACAGTCCCTTTGCTTTACAGGCATTGGGCCTTTAGGCATTCAGCAGAATATAACATTCAGTGAGGACAGGATTTTTATTATGTTTATTACAACAGGAGTGAATATACAGTACATTCAGCATGAATAATGAAATGCAAGCGGTGAAGTGTTTTGTTTTTTTTTCTGATTCAGTTGTTGAAGAATAAATGTAACAGTGTTCTATAAGCTTAGTGCACTAAGCCAGTTGTTGTACATGAACCCATGTTGACATACTTGTGGATGTAAAAAGCAATTAGTTTGTGAAATGTGGGCAGAATGGGACAAAACAGAAAACCGTCCTGTTGTTTGGTCACATACAGTATTATTTAAATTTCACTGTTTATCACGTGAAGTGCTAAACGGTGCATAGTTCATTTTAAATCAAATCACTTGTTGGAGTAGCAGTGCTTTATAAGCACATATTTAACAGTTTAAATGTATGCAGTCAAAGCACACAAGTGTTTTTGTCGTACATAGTTTATAAACTTTTTTTTACCATCTTCTGTGTTGGAAGAACTGACTCTTCACTCAGTAAGTTAATAATGTAATCTCTCCTTATTGTGGCCGAGCAGTCGGATACACAGTCAATCAGAAAGCAGTATTGTTATGACAGGAACAAGCTGGAGCTCCTTTTACTTTTGCTAATAACAATTCCCAATTAATTATGTATGAATCCAGAAAAGCCTCAGAACACAAACAGCTGGAACTTTGTGTGAAATGTGGTGATATTGGTACAACCTTTTCAATTAAAGGTTAGTAGTCCATCTGCATTTCATTTTGTGTTTGTGTGCAAACCTGCCAGCACTGTTCCTTCACGTTGACGAGGGAGTGAGAGAGGAGTACTGTGTCGTGTGGTTGTACAGACGGCTGTTTGTGTGTTAAATGTGAGTGCGGTATTGCATGCAAAGTGAGGAGATACGGTATGTGTGTGGGTGTATGTTTGTGTGTAAGTGTGCATATTAAATGAGATTCGTTACACTGTAATAACCAGTGACCAGGGAAGTGAAACAGAGAAGGTTCTCAACATTGATCACCGCCAAGGATTCCCCTTGGAATCAAGAATCAAATGTGTGTAGTTGCAGTTTCGTGTGTGTGTGAGTGTGTGCGGGAGATATGGCCAAAGTTAATTATCAGAGAGAGCATTTTGCAAGTGTGTGTGTGTGTGTGTGTCTGTGTGTGTGGGAGGGGGTTGTTATTGCAGCCAATGAAGCAAAGAGTTGGGTGCAGATTTGTATTCAAAAGCTGTGCTGTTGGTCGCCGTGCCTCCTTTCCTCTTTCGCACACCAAGATCGCAGCATAAACACATGCACACATGAACAAAATGCTCAACAAGCACACAAAACTGCTTTGCACTCACTTATGAAAATGACTGCTTCATTAAAAAAGTGGCTGACCCCTTCACTGTTACACAAACACACACACAGATCTTGGAGAAGAACATGGTGGCACATCTGGCTGGTTATTTAAAAAAGAGTGTTCGGGTCCTCCCGACTACGCTGAGCCAATAAACAAAGGCTGCAACAACCGGTTACTTTCATTACGGAGTTGTCTATTGTCAGATTTTGGATCCATTTTTTTAATCTAAAAATGTGAACAAATGGCAGTTTGCAGTCACAGTACATTTTATTTATTTAGCAGATGCTTTCCTTCAAAGCAACTTGCTTAAAGTGTGTTCAACCACGAGGATACAAACAAAAAAAAAGAAGAAAATAAGAGACGGATAAATATTGTTGTTTCTTTGTTTTTTAAATGGTCCATGGACAGATATGTTTTTCAGCCTTTTACAAAAGATCCGTAGAGTTTCTGCTGACTGGATGTCAATGGGGAGTTTGTTCCATGAGTGATTGAGCCAGGACAGCAATCAGTCAGGATTTTGTTAAACGGTGACTGGGCCACACTCAGTGGGGCTGTAGGAAGCTGTAGCAGAGCGTCGTGGAGAGGTTGAGGTGTCCTGGATATAGAACAAGACTGAGCCTTTCACAGCATCGGAGGTTTGAGCAGCCCATGCAGGGTGTGGAGGGTAGAACGAAAACCAATCAGGCTGCAGCATTCAGAATACGCTGCAGTGATCGGCTGGCCCATGCAGGCACACCTCCAGTGAGTTAATTCTATACAGGATGACATGAGCCTGCCTGGACCAGAACCTGTGCCGCCTCATGAATTTAGAAATGGACATGGACTCTCCTGATGTTGTGGAGTATTTGCAGGAGTGGGTCGTTGCAGTGATGTTGGCAGCAAAAGACAGCTAGTCATCCAGCGAGACATCTGGGTCCCTTTTAGTTAGAGCCAATGATACCGATGTGTTTTCAGCGGTAAAGGAGAGGTCATGAAATGGAAATGCCTTCCCGTGAAGGAAGAGGAGCTCAGTTTTGTCAAAGTTGAGCTTCAGGTGGTTTGCAGAGATCTACTGATAGCTGTCAGACAGATGCACAGCGATCTTATATCTGTCTGAGATCAGGGAAAAGACAGAATTAGCGAGTTGGTAGATATGGAGATATGCAGAGAGTCTAGTTTCACCAAAGAGAGTTACACTCTTAAATTCATTGTTTGCTTAGCTTACAATGACAATAAAAGCCTTCTGATTCTGTTACTGCGTGCTGCAAGTGTGGGAGAGGAAGAAAATGGAAGAGAGGGATCACTAGCTACTTTAAGACTGTGTGGAAAACCGCCAGTTATTAGAGAGCTATTGACGAGAAAAGGAAGGAGGTCAGGCGCAATATACTGAAAAGGGTGAGAGGGGATGGAGTCGAGAGGGCAGGTCGCTGTGGGGTGGGAGGTAACCAGGGTTACCAAAACATTGGAAGAAAGGAAGGAGGGGTCAAGGAGGGTAGAGATGGTAGAAAAGAGATTGTTGGTGTTGGAGAAGGAAGGTTGATTTTATTGGATTGAAAGGACTTGCTTTTCGCTGCAGATAAGGAGACAGAGAAAGAGGAGAGACTGTGAGGCATGAAGGTCCTCAGGGTGCTTGGATTTGCACCATTTTGCTGCCCATGAGGTGGTTGAGTCAGACAATAACACAGCAGGACGGGTCAGGTGAGCCTGCTGAGAGGTGAGAGCATACAGAGTCCAGAGAAAGGGAGCCGGAGAGGACATTGTTTGTGGCAGAGTTGGGAGGCATGAGGGAGGAAGGAGAGAGGCGGCGAAGGTTTCAGCAGATGGAGACAATATGTGTAAAATGTTCAGAGATACAAGGCGACCAGAGCAGCACACGTGTCTTGTTGTGTGGCGGCATTGAATGTACATGCACATATTTACCCAGGTCACTCTGTTTTTCACTGGCAACTGTATATATCAGCATTACAATAAAGTCTGAATTGAGGAAATGAATGCATCATGCGTGCTTTAACAATATGCTGTAGGCCAGGAACAAAGACTGCGTGACAATAGTGTGTGCTGGGGTTTCTCTGTTGTGTGCACCTGGCCTTGCAGGAGGAGTCACTTAATCTAAGAAATGTCAGGACCGGTGCAGGGGTTAAGTACAGCTGAGGTTCTGCTGGGTCAGGGAGCCTCAGGGCTTACAGGCTGGACACATGGGATGCTTCCAGTGTGTCCAGCCTGTTAAGCATAGATCTGCTGTGCTGAGGGAGAGAGCTGAAAAGAAGGAAGACAAACACAAAGGGAGGGCGAATTCAGCTTGGTCTCTAGGATCTAGGCCAGGTCTGTGGAGTAGTAGATTACCACCTGTAACACCTGCATGAGTACAATGAGGTGAATTAAGAACCGTGATAATCAACTCTTGGACATTCCTGACATCGTGAATGCCAACAAAAGAAATGCTCAAAGAAAATTGCAAAGACTTGACAGATACTTCTTCAAAGTCAGATACAAATCAAGTTGATTAAGCTTGTCTCTGGCTGTGTACAAGCAGAACTTGAAACTATTCCTGATAAAATATAAATTGAACCTTACAAACAAAAAGATATCGAATGATTTATTCAGCTACACTTTATTGATGACGACTTAAATCGACTTCACTCGATGTGTCCGGACTTCAAATTTAGCAGCTGCCGTGCCTTGAATATAAGTCCCAAGGTCCAAGTTCACATCTCGAAGAACATCCTGTAACATCCATCTTTTAGCAGAAACACGGCACTCTAATATGAAAAGTGGTCTACTATAAACTATTAGTCGGCCTTTGCAGTATGTCGTAGGTAACTGGGACACGGCTTGTCAGAGTTCTTGTCTGTGGTACTCTGATACTGTCCATGGTTCTGATCCTGCTGACTCGCTTCAGCAGTGAAACCTGAAGCCAGACAAAGTGAACTAGTCTTTAGCTGAACCACGTAATCAACGTCCTCACTATTATTTCTCTCTTTGTCGCTCTCTCACTCACGCATGCACGCACGCACGTGCACACACACACACACACACACACACACACACACACA
>CAEMYA010000138.1:1134326-1157099 GCA_903131615.1 Diplodus sargus | reverse complement strand
TGGATTTTCTGTGTGTGTGTGTGTGTGTGTGTGTGTGTGTGTGTGTATTACTGCACTGTCTACATATTAAGTCTGACGATAACTTGGTTTGTTTTGGCTTCGGATATTTACATTCTTTGGACAAATATAGGTATATTTGAATGTATTTCTCACATGAAGTATGCAATAACTTTATTTTGTATTTATGTATATATTATTCATCTCATGAAGTTTATACAGATTTAATATCTACAAAGTAGCTTCCTGAGCTGCAGTGATGGATTAAAAGTGTATAAGTGATGCTGCAGTGAAACAACTAAATAAGAAACATTCAGTTGAATTGTTTCACAGCTATAGTTGGTCCTGTATGGAACGCTGCTGTTCAATAGACAGTAAGATCGTAAGTTGAACTCTAATCCTTCTATCAGCAGACTGAAGTCTGATTCCACCTGCTACATCTCTGTGACTTTGCATGTTTTCTTCTGTCACCTGCGCAGCTTAATGACGAGACTCGGAGTGTTTTAGAAGTGGAGTGCCATCTCTGCCTGACATTCTTGAACTGCTCAGATTGTGTTTATTTCGAAAATATACACAAAATGTATTGAGAATTTGTGCTGCATAATTTACCAAATGAAAGTTTACATTACATTTTACCCCCTGAGTAGACGGACAAGTGTCAAAGGACAGACGGAGCTCTGCTCAGACAGGATTAATGTCTCATACAGTGTAGCAAGACTCTTGACTGATTTGCCTGAGTTTTAAATTTACAGGCCGCTGTTCTTGTCACACATATGATTCAGGATGCACACTTCACTTGCATTCTGGTGAGAAATTAAAGCATACATCCAGGTGTGTGTGTGTGTGTGTGTGTGTGTGTGTGTGTGTGTGTGTGTGTGTGTGTGTGTGTGTGTGTGTGTGTGTGTGTGTGTGTGTGTGTGTGTGTGTGTGTGTGTTTTAATAGCAGTTATCAAAGCAGGTTTTGCAACATGCAAGCTCCAAAAAACTGATACATTATGATCACACGATAGACAAAGTCGAACAGAGTGCACTGATGTTGATGAAACCACAGATGTTTTTTTGGGCTGGACTTCATTGTTGAAATATGCTCAGAGTGGGGATTAGGATTACGAAATAGAGTTGTTACAAAATATGACTACCCGGAGAAAGAAATCTATTCTGACCAGGACGAAAGATTACAAGTAAAATAAAAGAGGTTCGTTTTATAACCTTCAAGCAGCAAAATGAACTAAGTGTTGTCTTGTGTAATTTATTAAAGGTGGTTATGAAATCACAGTGCTTTTCATTTGTCCTCCATCCCAGGTCGCTGCATTGTTTGATTTTAACAACAAGATATGTGAGAGCCAGTAAAAGCCTTTGATAACAGCCAATATGTATTCAGACTCAGGAGATAATGCAAGGCTAAAATAAATTGCACTGAAAATTAAAGTACAACAAAAACAGCAAACTCAATAGCCAGTCTTGTCCCTGAGGATGATAAATGTAATAGTTAATAAACAACTTACTCAATCTATTAAAAAAAGAAATCCACCCCAATCACATTTAGATTAGATATTTTTGCAGCCACAGTGATATATGCCAGCATTTCATGTAATAAATAACAAAATAAACTCTCAAAATGTCAAGAAATAAATATTCCTGTTTTCTTCGCTAAGCAGAATACAAATACAACCACACACCTGAATTCAAGGGTCTATCTTTTACTGAACTTGAGCTTATTTGCCTTGTTAAATCATCGTAAAACACACTTTATTCAACCTCAACATAAATGCAATAAAACCACCAGCACGGTCTTGGTTTGTCTTTCGACAATCACCTCTGTTTTGGTAGAAATATATCCTCAACTCACAGAGAAGGATGTGAGAATATTCCAGCTTCACGCCGTCTTTCTCCCGCTGCTGATGTCCGACTCCCTGTCGTTTCCCTCCCACTGCTCGCCTCTCACGTCCTACATCTCAGTAGAGTGATTTGGTTTTCATCTTGTCATAGGATTTGTTGACACCTATTGTTGGTTTATCCAAAGCCTGATATTTCCCATTCCATTGCACCAAATTTGTCCGTTTTCCACATCAGTTTCCCCTCCATCTGAGAGGTAAACAGCACAGGAACCAGCTGTTGAAGAAAAATATGGACCTTTTTAAAAAGCAACATCCTAATCGTAACTATTTCTTGTAAAATTTATGTTTTACTGTTCGTTACAACATGAGCTGATGAGTCAGTCCCCCAAACGCATTTATAATGAAATGAACTAACTCTTGTTAACTACTGTTGCATTGTTCATTTTAGCCCTCGCAGTAATGACTAAAATAGAAAACATTACAAGTCTGGCACAACTACACGACTACCAAGCTGCATGGAGAAGAGAAAAAGTCTAAAGAGGCCAAAAATCTTTGAAGAATGTCCATGGATTCCACAATATCTTAGTGTTGTGTTTGGTCTCCTTTTGCTTTAATGACAGCATGCAAACGAGCTGGTGTGGACTCCACACCTGATGACACATGATGTACCAGCATGATTTGACGGTCTTCAAGTACCCCGTTAATGTTCAGTGGGGGTTGAGGTCAGGTGACCGAAGTCCGTGACAGTCAGAACCCGTTTGTCTTCTTTTTGGTGTCCAAGTAGTTCTTGCAGAGCTTTGCCACATCGTGTCACAGAGTTCTCTGCCAGTGGCTGCTGTCAAATGTATTATGCCGAGTTGTTATTGGTATTGAGTAAATATTATGTCGCTGCGTTATGTTTAATGTATGAGAGAGACTGAGAAGCCAAATATTTTCAATTATGAATTTCTCACATCTACACATCCACATAAGAGCAGCATCAGTCACTCATTATCCTTGGCCATAGTGGCATCCTGTCGGTCCGCTATAATGGGCCTATGCTGTGCATTCCAATTAATGAGGCTAACTGGAGGTTTCTGCTATTTTCAAGGACAGGACATGTTGACTATTGTATGACACAATACAAGAAAATACATCAGGTATCTGTTGTAATTGAGATGATGGAAGAGTGTGATTTAATTCCCTAGATGATGATCTTAATTGACTGTACAGTGATTTCAGCGTTTGGGACTGCAACCGTGAAAAATGATTGTGTTTTGCTTATTGGAAAGGTTTAGTTTAGTAAATGACGGGTGCCAAAAACCTGCTGACTTGAAAAGAATGTACGATGCGCTGACAAGGTTACACAGACTTTCTTTCTTTTATCATCGATCGTGGAGGTGCGGATGCGAGCCGTGTGCACACTGGAGCCGAATTTCTGGACACCTGATGAATGCACGTCCAGTATTCACCCTCCTTTTCGCATCGTTTAGGTCTCAACCAATTCCTGAAAGTAACATCAGGCTCTTTTGAGCTCCTTCACTGTAGCATATGTTCAGCAGCTTCTGAATGTGTCTGTAGTTGCTGGGTGGGTTCCAGACAGTGTTTTTTTCCAAGCCTTTTTTTTTTTCAACTGGTATCCCGGGAGCCAAAAATCTGAGAGACAGAAACAAAAGCTATGTAATTCTGAGGGGAACTGGAGTTGGATGGTAATTGTTGCAATGGATGGTCCTGTTAGAATTGAATACAATATTCCGACTTATGTTTTCATTAATGTGTAGCTACCTGAAAATGAGAATTGTTGTGTTTTCGTTACCTTAGGATGAGCCTTGAGGTCAAAGGGAGCTGGTCCTCTTCCACAGAGTCTGCCGATGTATAGTGACATGTTTGTACAGTACAGTTTAATTCATTTAATTCACAGTTTAATTCAAATTTGTTTTGCAAAGGTGAGAAATAGCTGCTTGGGGTCAGTCAGTCAACTGAGCTCTAAACTCGATAACATACCAATGGCTTTTTGTTAATGTTTGGATCCCAACGGTTATATTTAACTACATATTGAATACATATGTTTTATCTTCCCAGCAACACATTTCAACTCTTCCTGCAAAAGTGCACACAGAATCCATTTCGTCATTAGATATCATCTGGTTCAATCAGCAGTTAAAATGTTCAAATGGAACATCATTAGAGGTTCTCGACTGCAATCAGCGCTCAAAACACAGCAGTGGCTGTGACTTGGAGAGGTCAGTGCAATCAGTGACTTTATTGGTTAGTTTAATGAGCAGCAGATTATGTAATCATTGCTCCATTTTATGAATGAACCCAACAGTCTTTAGCCTTTGAATCGACCCGGCTGCATCACAATCGTCTCTTAAAGCTGACTTTTACTGACTGATCTCTCTTGCTTTATTTTATTGTTTTTGCTAGCTGTGGATTTACTTTTCAGGCATTTTTCAAAGCATGTTCTACATGTTTATATAAAAGTGCTGCTTTGAAATAATGATGAAGTTTTGACCAGCAGATAAACAAGTGTTTAATGCCGATGTTTCAAATTAAAAGCACATTCAGAAGGCCTGGAAGAGTATCGTTTATGCTCTTTGAGTGAACTTAATTGCAGGAAGTGCTGATTTTTTCATTGACAATAATGGACAAATTGCTAAATGGTAACAAATACTTCCATGGAAACACTATTTCTAGGAAACAGAGAGGAGGGTAAGATGTGATTGTTTTGTGGTAATTGACAAAGTGCTATAAAAATGCATATTATCTTGAATTTATCAAGATGAGAAGAAAAAAGTGTTGAGTTTGCATCAACAGCAAATGCATTAGGGGAAGTTAAACAAACACACAGATATAGATGTGTACAATATATACATATATAGTTATAAAACAGGGGGAGTTTAGAGTAAGTACCTGTCCCTAAAGCCCATTTCAGACAGAACACATATTGCTGGCTTTGTGTTTTTAAAGCGCCATTAGTCATTCCAACAAAAAATTGTCTTTTTATGTAATTGTTCCTCACTGCTTCATTTGGACGAGACAGGACGTTTACAGAAAGTCGCTGCTTGTGTGATATTTGGCACCTCATGTTGAGAGCAACATTATCACTGTTGGAAAACAGCTGTGAGCGGAAAAGTTAAGTTGCGGCTCTTGTTTAATTCATATTTCTTCACATGTTGTATCTTAATCATTTCAACGGATGTTCATTTATTCATCGACACAATCAGCATGAATTAAAGTTTAAATATGAGAGCGAGAGCTGCTCTGATGTTATTGTGGCTGAGCAAGGTTTTACTGTCCTCATCAACTGGAAAATGTTTGTTTTTTTAGTACAGTATTTCAAAGTTCAGCCGAGTGTATTTTCTTTTAGCTTAGAAAAGATTATACTAACTTCAGAAATATATGAATGTGGTTTTGTGTTTTCTTTATTCAATAAAACACTCTGTTCTGTGACCACAAATATATAAAGTTTTCCTTTGGTTAAAAGTTTGCCACTGGCTGTGCATGGAAACAAAAAGCTGTACTGGGAGGATGAATCAATGCTGCTTCGGTCTATTTGAGATTCCATATGATGTACAGTAGCAGAGGTTAGACAGCTCTGTCCTCAGATGGGTCTGTGGCCGTTTCCAGCCCACAGCTCTTCATTGTTTCAGTACTTCTGACAGCTGAGTCCTGAGAGGAGCTGGAATCGGACCAGGTGAATATCAACTCGGATCACACACACACACACACACAACAGCTTTGCATGCTTTCTATGTTCCCTCGAGCTGTTTGAGTTACACCTCAGTGTCTTGTCGTGTCCTTAAGCCACAGCGTCTTCAGCACACTCCATCTGACCCACACTGACAGAACACAATGTGTGTGTGTTGGTTAGAGGGGCAGGCTGCACTGCAGGAGTAAACAAAAAGAGCAGTGTGTGGTGTGTGTGTATCTGTGCCCTGGAAGGATGTGTTGTGCAGCTGGCTTCTACGTCTGCCGTGTGTGTGTGTGTGTGTGTGTGTGTGTGTGTGTGTGTGTGTGTGTGTGTGTGTGTGTGTGTGTGTGTGTGTGTGTGTGTGTGTGTGTGTGTGTGTGTGTGTGTGTGTGTGTGTGTGTCACACTCATGAGGCAGCTGATGAATGTATGTCGTGTCATCCCAAGGTAGCAGCTAAATGGCCCCAGTGGCTCAGTGCCCGTCACTCATCTGTTAGCACCTGCTGACAGTAATTGACAGACTTTCACTCACACACTGCACACGTTATGTGTTTTAGATCCAAGCCTGTGTGCAGCAGAAGTGAACTTTCATGCATAGATACAAGATACAAAAGAGACTGAAGTGAGAGGGAAGGACGAATCTTACTGCTGACAGTTTGGACACCAGCTCAGCTGCGTACACAACATACCGACCTTGACGCAGAGCAACATTTTATTTCAAATTGTGTTTCTGTTAAGCTGATGAGTCCTGGTTTCATTCTGCTCTTTCTTTAAAAAAAACCCTGAGAGAAATATTTGTTTCCTCAGCTGCTGCACTTTCACTATGTTCGTGTGGGTGATCTCATTTATTTTCATCCCTGATGAGTTTTTTGACTGGATCCATCCAGATTTGATGTTCCATATTCCTGCCACACTCAAAATGAAAAGACAACATCAGGGCTTGACTCTACATGTCAGGTGTTTGAGTGGATGTGTCACATAGTGTCTGTTCGTTCTCTTAGAGACGTTTCTATGAACATTATGGATACAAAAGAAACCGTAACCCTCATTGACATTGGGACAGTTTCCCTCTTCTTTGATCAAGAAAGCTAAATGCTAACAGCAAAACATTTGAACAAAGTCTCTCTTCGTGGATCACAGAATCAGGCAACCAGGTTCTGCTGCTGGTCTGTACTTTTCAAATGTGGGTTGAGACTCACTGGCTAATGCACTGAGAGCACCACTGCCAGCCAGTTCTATTGGCTGCCAAAGGAATGTTGAGGGGAGGAAAAGCCAAGCTGGTTAACTAATTAAGAGGAAGATGGGTCTGGCAATTATTTGGCAGTAATGTTGGTGTCAGTCTGTGTTTTTTGGAAAATTATAATATTAGAAAATACGTTCACGTTGAAGAGGTCAGGACCTGTGATTTGGAGAAGCAGAAAGTGGTTGTTTTTTTGGATGATGTGTCTTTCCAATACGCCATGGAAGATGAGTTCAGTCCTTCTCTGGGCCAAGACTCCTCTTTCTACAGGCTAAGCTCACTGAAGCAGCTGCACTGCTCTTGTATTATACCTTTAATGATCACTAACCAGGTCAGGCTACCCTCATTCATCGTGGATTTATTCTGAAGACTCGTCTGCAGAATACAGTCTGCGCCGCCTCTCTGCCAAGATTTGGGCCACATTTTTCTATTCAATCTGTGTATTATAGTATGGAAGCTTAGCTGGAGATTGCACAAAAGGAGAATTGGCAGGAACATGTATTTGTCTGCGTGTAGAACAATGTGTCTCATCACAAACACACACACACTCGCCAATTGTCCCTGTTTTTAAGGATAAGACACATTTATAGCTCACAAACAGGCAGCATTGTTTCTGGTGGCTAAGCTCCTCATCCACACATCATACTCCAGACTTGATGAGGAGAAAATTAGCAAATGAGCTGTAAGGATGCCATAATAGGATTTCCGGATGAGATCGGTCTCGTATTTGGAGGCAGTGCAGCCATTAAAGACACACCTTGACACTGGGAGTTTGTAGTTTGCAGCGTTAAGTCTTGCAATATTACAGAGGAAAAATAATACTGTGCTGGCACTTGAGCTAAATGAAGCTGGTTTGGGATTTTCTGATTCAAACTATTGGAATCTTCTGCTTTCAGGATGGGCTTAGCAACTGTAAAATTGGAACAAAAAGCCTCAGGCTGTGTTTTTGTCAGCGTCTTTTCCCCAGCGCTCAAAACCTCTTTCCACTACAGGTATGTATTCTCGTCAAGAAGTGACAGAGTGTTCGGAACTGACATGAGAGTGAAGATTAATGATCATCATTGTTGGGCAAACCTTTCAACATTAACTTTAATTTATCTCAGCGTTGCCCACTTTGAGAGCTGCATTGTTGCTGTGAGTTATAGTTGCTGTAAATCAGGGTTCTTAAACATTTTTCGGCCCAAGGAACCGATACCTGATAGAGATACAGAGCAGGGATCACTACTGATGTTGTTCAATGCAATTACATTGCATACTAAAGCTGAAGTAGAACATTAGTTGTCATGTACTGACGCTTTGGGTTGTCCAAACTGTGTTATCATCATATGTTAAGGAACCTTTACAGGAGAGGAATCTCTGGGTAAACTGGAACTAAATTTATATTTTGACTTAACATTGTACTTACAGCTGTACAGCTGTGGTCACATGGTTCCATTCATACTACAATGAGCTCATGTAAAGCCTTCGTATGGGAAACACTGACAACCCTTTAATATTATCTAACAATAATGGCGGCCTCCTTTGGGTCACGGACCCCCTGATGAATACAGGGCATGAATAATGAAGTAGAAAAATAGTGCTTGCATAGTTACATTAAATGTGTCCTGGTTTCTGTGGCAGCGTTTGCTGTTTGCTTAACTGCTAAAAGGGAAAGTTAAAGCTTTGCTGATAAACTTCCTCTTGCGGTCATCTGAACAGAAACCGTCTGTTCTCTGAGGGAACGCTAGAAGAGCAAAAGCTCCTCTTTCTAAACTTTTCCCTGAAGTGCAGCTGAACCCTTTTAAATCTCTGTTGCTCAGCAGGTGGTGTCAGGCTGCTCGCTAGTTCCCGATGAATAACGACATAAAACTCTCCCAGCTTTGAATGTGTGCTGACGGCCCATTAAGGAAATAGTTGGTATGGCTGGTTTGGTTGTTCAGAATGTCTGACTTTTACACCAAATAACACGGTTTGCAACGTATCTCTGACCAAAAAGCCAACACTGGTTTGTTGAAATCACCAGAATCTTTTTGTGGAACTGCAGTGTAAGGTAATAATTCTTGAGCGGGCATCATTACACACACTGTCATTTGATCCATTATACAGATATTGAGTGATATTTTTCACTTATACATCATTTTTGGAACGGTTACGACTCACCCTAGAACTAGCAGTGTTAGTTTTGTCAGTGATCCGTCCACATCTGTTGTTCCTCCTGTTCACAGCTGGAGGAGGTTTGGAGAGGACTGACCGAAGTCATGTAGGTTTGGCCTGGGTAATATGTGAGCTTGGCTTCTTGGTATTCCAGCTCCTCTGAAACATGTTGTCATGTGCTATTTTATCTGTGCATGTGTAAAGCTTGATGAAAAATGGACACAAATAAAGGAGTCAAATGAATAAAAAATGGAATCCGCCAACGCTCATCCATTCGTGTCACATTTAGGAAAGAAATAAAATAGATGCACCACCTAATTTCACTCACTGCATTAATGCCTTCATTGGATCCTTAAGTCCTTTTTATAAGAGATTGTTTCTAGGTTTGTACTTTGAGCTGAATCTGCCTGATTGCATTGTTTCGCTTCTAAATGGGATAATGGGAGTTCATGCATTTGGTCGTAATTGGCAGTACTCACTAGTGAGACTGAGGAGTATAACCCGCTGCTTCTATAAGCCTCCCTAAGTCAGGAAACCAGCAGTTAATGGGCCCTCATGATGTGAGAAAGTCCTTCAGTGACATGTCCAAAGTAACAGCATTACCTCTGGTTAGAAGTGTGTGTGCTCCATAATTACAATAAGTACCTTTGCTTGACATTCTGACACTCAAATGGGCATAACATATACCTTTTCCAGCTGGATTGCACAAC
Source organism: Diplodus sargus (assembly GCA_903131615.1). Lineage (NCBI taxonomy): Eukaryota > Metazoa > Chordata > Actinopteri > Spariformes > Sparidae > Diplodus > Diplodus sargus. Next base: position 1,147,509 of record CAEMYA010000138.1, on the reverse strand, counting down.
TGGCTTCAACGCTGAATTTTGCTCATTGCAGCGAGCAACATACACCAGGTTTCTGTTTGTCGGATCGGATATGGAGCCGATGTTTTTGTGAACAGTGTGACCTTCACCACTTCACTTATCAGACAGCAGCATTAGATACAAGCTGTTATTGCAGCAACAAAAGGTAAAAATAAACCCCAAAAAGCTATCCAGTGTATTTTTCAAATCCCTAACTTGACTTCTGGAAGAGATACACTTCAGTTTTTAACTGAGTCCTCAAAGGAAGAATGCAACCTCCTGCATGTTTTAAGCTAAAAGTCAGACTCTGACTGTGAAGCATTACCTCCACTGGCACCTGTTTAATCACACGGGTTTGGCTGGTCGCTGTCCTCTCAGCTCCTCAGGAGGTGAGTGCCGACAGGATGGCTGGTCCTGATGACGGTGTCGAGCATGAATAACAATTCAAGTGCAGTTAAATACAGCTGATGATTCCAATGTCAATTTGGAGTAAGCACTGTGCAATGTCAAGCATCGTTAAACGCCTGGTATTCTTCAGTTATGATGACTTTTGGTGTGGAAGTTACTTTCTCTGCTTTGGTTCAGGCTGAAACATTTTTGAAATTATGTAATGGTTTACCACAGAATTTAATATTTGTCACCTGACACAGGTGATAAGATGGCATCATCTAGTATGCAACTAAGAAAACCATCACAGGCTGTCTCCTGCGAATTTCCTAAACCCAATAAAAAAAACAGACCAATTGGTGTTACACAGACATAAAACTTTGAAGTCAACAACAACACAGAACAGCGAAGTGCAACAGTGCAGACAGCTGTAAAAAAAACAAATATATATGTAACATTACAGCCAGTGGAAAGTACGAAAAATAAGCTTTTTTCAAAAGTCATTAAAGTTATTATTTAGATGGTAGTTTCAAGGATATTGGAATTTCCTTCACAAGGAAAAATACTCAGTCCAAATATCATAAAGAGTTTGTTTTTGAGCGCTGAATCTATATTTAGCAAGATGTGTGGACCAAATCACCCCTGAAAAGAACTTTGTAATACTAACATAATACTGTTTGGTTGTAAGTTGTGAATTTTTGGAATAAAAGATTTATTTTTGGGTGGTTAAAAATGTATAGGTATTATTTCGATAACTGTAAACACCCTGCAACAACTTTAGTGCGTTATGAATATTGAATAAAATATGTATGAATATAAATACATATTACATATTCCATCTAAGGATCTCATGATCTTACACCTCCATCAGGTTTCAATGTGTCCAATGATATTCCCATAAGCCTCACCTGTACTTTGTGTTTGGTGCCACTCAGGTGTGTGGACAGCCTGGCTGCTGGGCCCAAGAGAGAAGAGTCTCTCTATAGAGCTGGTGTTTGGTTTGTCCATTCTGGGCTACTGTATAAAGATGGCGGTGCAACATGGCGGACTCCCTTAAACAGGACTGGCTCCCTCTGTAGATATAAAAGGTAATGAATACTAAAAAAACACTTGTGCAGACAAGAGATCCTTTTAAATCCTACACACTGACATCGTATTACTGCCACTGAGGAGGTCATGTTTTCACCAGTGCCTGTTCGAAACTTGGATGAAGGACGGGTCTCGGCCCAGAATAGACGAGAGATAATTGGACGGAATCTGGATTTTTTTGACATTGAAAGAGAGGGTGTTATTCTACATTTTCCTTAATCTCTCAGGGAATAATGCGTGGATATTGATGAAAAAATCAAATGTATTTGCAATTGAAATTCTGATTTTGTCTGCATTGTTTTGTTGATCATTTTATTATAGTTGGCTTTAAATTCAGAGTGAAACAGGGCTGTGAGTCTGACACTGGATTAGGCTTGATTGAATTACAGGGGCATTGTGGGGCCTTGGCAGAGGTGTGCGCTCCGATGAGTGTACAAGTTTTATTGCGATTTTGTAAATCAGTGGATCACAGTTATAACTTTTAGTTTAACACACAACAGCAGCATTAATATTGGTTATTTTCCATTTTAGATATTATATAATTTAGAATCCCATGTCACTTTTTTCTCTGATCATTTCCTCCTAATCTGAGTTCTCTTCTCGTGTAAATATGTTTTTACAAGATTCCGTCCTCGCATGTTTGCTAAAATCATCCTTACTTTTTGGATTTGGTTATGTGACCTTTGAGAATATTCAATTCCAAAATGCGGTGGTGGCGTTGTGTGTGACTCATAAACACCAACATTTGTTTGTTCATTAACTTTTGAAAACGTTATACTTGCTGCCCTGGGAGCATTTATTTTTAACAGAGCTTATTATGGTTTGCGTTACACATCCACAAAGGACACTTGTGTTCTCACTTACAAACAAAACGAAGGAAAACTCAATCAGCTCTCCTACAGCGAGCAGGGAACACAAACAGCGTTGATGCTAAATACTTCTGTCATGCTCGTTGATAAAGTGAGGTTTGGATGTTTCTATCCAGAGACGTTTCTCACTTATATTACTCAAATTTCTCCCATTACCTCAATTTCTGTTGTAATCCATTTCCTGACTCCAGAATATGCTCCAAGATTAATATATTCATGTGACGCTCCAGTGATTAGATCAGATTAAAAAGAATTGTCCTCGATTGACAGATTTCTTCTGCATGACTGTGTTTGCTGAAACATTTTAGAGAGGCCCATCCCAGTTGTGTTTCACGGGACCAGTATAGCTCGGATGATTATTCCAGTAGGAGTTGTGATGTGCATATTAATCAGGAGGAATGTTCACTTTCCCGATCCTGCATTCTTCACTGCTAATGTATTCCACGCTGTAAATACCTTGAGGAGTAGCAACGCTGCCACTGATAAATAATGCACCACTGATAAATGAAGCAGTGCGCCGGTTTAGTGTGTGTGTGTGTGTGTGTGTGTGTGTGTGTGTGTGTGTGTGTTAGAGCATGTGAACCCTCATTTGAGAGAATATGTGCAAATGCAGTCACTCCATTTTGTCTGACGGGGCTTGTGTGTGTGTGTGTGTTTTTTGTCAGTGTGCCGCTATGATAAAAACGCAGCATATGTTCCTTGCTGTACCGACGCCTCTGTCACAACCAGCAGTCTTGTAAGGCTCTCTCCCCTGACAGAACAGCTGTAGCAATTACACACACACACACACACACACACACACACACACACACACACACACACACACACACACGTGCTAGCTCTTGGTTGGGCACTAACCCACATTTCTGTACAAGCATATACAAACATCCCTCTGTGCGCTCTTTCTTGGATACGATTAAAAAACACGCAGGCATCATAAAAGATGAAAACTTATAAAGGCGGGTGTCTTTGTGTGTTTAAGAGTGTTTTTTTCCCTTTCAAAAGTTGTGACACAAGTAACTGTGTTTGCATATAACTTAACATGGAGCCACTAGAACACAAGTTTGGGATCAATTCAGACAAAGCTGCACTTAGTCTTCCACCATAGCATCAGTTTTACTCAATCAACTTCACGATAAGGTATGCAGAGCAACTATCATATGCGAAAAGCGAAAAGCAACATATTGGTGCACTGCATCCTGATGAGTTTTGTTCTTGATCTGTACAAGAATAACACACGTCAACTCAGATTTGTTTAAGATTAAGTATACTGTCGTATTGCGTTATTTTCTAACATTATCTCAAATGTTTTTGACGATGTCCAAACTCAAAGAAATCCACAAGTTTTACTGGTTGCCTGTGACCGTGAACGTGTTTGTGTTACGACAGATATTCATCAACAATGAAGGCTGTTTAAGATTCTGTTCAATCTCCAGTGAAAATTCTTCAAATTTTCACCTTGCATTACTTCCACAAGTACAGCTAGATTGCTTTACTGTACATTCATAGTAATCTAGTGAACAAAGGCATGTGCACGTGTGTCTGTTGGAATTTAGTTCAACTTCTTACTGAACTTAACACTCACCAGAGACTCTGTTGTTCTCTCTCTACTTTTTCTCTTTTCTCTCTGTAAAGTTACATTCATGTAGTAAACTACGTTTCCCCTTCAGCTCCAGTCGGCAGTCAACATTGCATAGCACAACACCCTGTGATAACTGGAAACCTGCGGTATAAAACAGCACTCAAATGTAACCTTGATGAAATTAACAGACTTTACTGGCCAGTATACTGGAAAGGCAGTCTGGTCTGAGGCAAACAAATCAAATAAGGATCCGGCAAAAATCCAGGTTGAGAAAACAGGCTAATGATCAGAGTTAATCAGAAAAATTAAGACTAGAGAATAGATTGAACGCTTGATGTAGAGGTCAAAGACAAACTGGCACAGAGGATGGATGCATACAGACTAAACACACGAGAGGCAGAAATAAATGGGCACAGTTAAAAAACATCAGGGCGTGGCGGACAATCACACCGGCTGGAGATATACAAGAGCAGGAAGTGGAGGTCTGAAACGAGAGGACAGGTGAGAACATGACCTAATTGAAAGAGCTAGTTTATACACACCAGACAATGGATGTCACCTCTTTAGATTGCTGCTGCAGCCAGGTCAAGAAACAGGACTCAAGATCAATCCACTCCAGAATCTGATGTGACACATGTGGCTAACTACAGGCTGCAAACTCTGCTCTCTTGCATGAGAGTTTGGTGCCAATCAACTACCCTGCCTTACTCTCTACCTGACAACATAAAGCACACACTGCTTTCTGCTTTATCAATGAATGTTGCATTACATAAACATTATGAGGTGTAAAAGGGTTAATCTACAATGTCTTCCTTTTGCTGTTGACCATGGAACACGTAGACATTACTGAACTCACTGGTGGCAAACCAAATTAGTAACGGCAATTTAACTTGGATCTTTAAACTCTTTTGATGTCGTCTTTTGCTCTGTCTGTGTCATGTTGTTTTACAGTGGCAAAGAGAGTGGGGCTGATTTTTAACTGGCTCAGTTTTATCAAAGCTGACACAGACTGGAGGGTACAGCGAGATGGACGGTGAAATGGGAGGGCAGAGGCGGCCTGCACCCTCACAAATAATACCAGAATAATAAGCACGCTGAGTAAATCAGAGAGGCCACGCTGGCAGACTCATCTCTGCATCTGAGACGTCACTGCAGCCTTCCAGCACATTCACTGGTGCCATCTGGAGCTGCAAACCCTGCGCCATGTAGCCATTCAAACACCTCTAATTTGTGTTGAACGAAGGAATCTCAGGTTTCAAAATAGAATTCAGGGTGTTTTTAAGAAATGTTCAGTGATACCTGGAACTGGAATGAACAAAGCTGAGAAAGTGATTCATGAGTGGACAGAGAGCTGATTAAAGGTTTGGAACTTAACATACTGTAAACTGAATAAATCCAGGTAATTAAAATGTAGAATCTTGCTCAAAACATTAGCATTTTGACCAATAGCTGAGCGAACTAGTGTTTGTCTAGTTGCTAATCCATATCTAAGGTTTGTTCCATTAATCGGAGTCATGAACATTTCCATTGCATGAGAACCTTTTTGGATTGCAATGATTGGTTCAAGAAGTAGTCAAACCATTTTGTAGTTGTTTGATTCGGGGGTTTGTGAGCAGGGAGGATGATTGGCTATACATGTATTTTGAACACGAAATACAAGCAGTCAGCAAGCTGCAGTTTTGTCAGATAAGCTTAGTTTGTTGGTTGCCAAGTGCTGCCTGTAAAACTCAAAAGTATTTTTTCTTTCATTCATTTCTTGTCATTGCCATATTTTGTGCATGTTTGTATGTTTGTGTGTTTGTGTGTGTCTGTGTGTCTGTGTGTCCCTGTACTGGTTTGAAATGAGGTATTTTTTTCATGAGGACATTTTGCAGTAAGGACACTTAGTAAGTGGACTGTCCTTGTGAAGACTGAAGTACACAGTGTGTGCATACAACAAGGTGTCTTTGCACACACTGACATCCACTATCATGCCTCACTATGAGGATGGAGTATTAGTGGTGATGTGCAGGGTTTGGTGTCCACCAAACATAGCTTCTAGTCTGGTGGCAAAAAAAAAGCTCCATTCTGGTCTCATTAGACCAAAGAACCTTATTTTTGTTGACCGTTAGTCTCCCACATGCCTTCGGGTGAACTCTGGTCGATATTTAATATGAGCTTTCTTCAACAGTGGCTTTCTCTTTGCCACTCTGCAATAAAGCTTTGACGGTCGGAGAACCCGGGCAGCAGTTGTATGCAGCGTCTTTCAGCTCGGCTGCTTGAAGCTTTTAACTCCATCAGAGTCGTCATAGGTGTCTTGTTGGCCTCCTTCCCTCGTCTCCTTCTTGCACGGTTACTCAGTTTGTGAGGACGGCCTGCCAGCCATATTCCCTCGATTTCTTAATGATGGATTTGACTGAACTCTGCGGGATGTTTTTGTATCCATCCCCTGACTTCTACTTTTCACTTAGTTCCCTGGAGTGTTAATCTGCCTTCATAGGGTAACTGTAGCCAGGAATACTGATTAATGGAGTCAGTTCTGACCTAGACTGACGTCAGATTCCCAGGCTGAATTATCACCGTGGTTTGCCCCTGTTAATAATAATGAAAACTAAGGGTGCCCCAATCAGGATTTTTTGGGGCCAACCACCGATCACTTTCACCTACAAACTGTACTTCAGTACATTTATTCAACTTGTTGTGTTGTCACATTTGACTGCAGTTCACTGTTTAACACGTCATGTACCTCTCAACAGAAACTTTCAATTCTGCTGTGATTTGCTCAGCTTTTAGCTGCCATCTCAGTCAGCTGTTAGCTCTGTTAGCCATTAGCTCTCATGCTACAGGGCTTGTAAACAAACCGGGTTACATTGTCCCCCCACTCGGGACTACAGAAAATGTGAATATATTGTGCCGCGTAAACTAAGAAGACACTGAAATCCACATTGACATTGGCATGAAGAGTGCTAGTGAGCTGTTAGCAGCGGAGTCCTGCAGTGTGTGTGTGTTGCATTTTAGCAACACATAGACAAAGTGTTTTGTGTGTTTATCTGATCAGCTCTATAGAGGGCTTTATAGAGACCACCGCTCAAATCTTTTACTATGCATATCGGCAGATAACGATTGGTGCCTGTTCAGAGATTGCATTTTCTCCAATACCTTCTGCTTCTGCCCTTCTTCTGCCACCAAACTGAACTCAAACATGAGTCACTACCTCTCAGACTATAAACGGAAACAGGAACACTGATAACAAAACTTTGTCTCTTGCCTACAGCTTCCTCATTCATACGCAGATCTGTTTATAGAGATAATAACTGTCTAAACACATCCTTTGTGACAATCTGAACAATGAAGGAACATTAATTACGAACTCCACACAGGAAGGATTTCTTTCAGGGCTATTATGCAGCATTATGTCGAATGTTCTTCTGTTATTTTTACGTCCTTTGTGTATAAATCAATCAGTTTTTGAATGCACACTAGTAAGCACGATCAGATGAATGTTCAATTGTAAAGTGAAAAAATGGCAAAAAAGGCAGGATGCTGAAATGGAAAAACTTTGTGTGTCACGGTAGTAGCACTTGTAGCTGAACACAAAGTCAAAAGACTGTTTTCTATGCAAGATCACACACTACTGGCTCCTTGCTGCACGCTGAGTGTTCGGAAGAGCAAAAGCAAGCAGTAATTTTATCACTTACACCCCCTGTTTTGCACAAATCAGCCACTGAAGCTTGACTCCTACTTCTGTCTGTGCGATGTCTCTGGTGTGTGTTAAAATGATGCAACACTATCACGCAGTGGAGTTTCACTGTTGGTAATCCATGCGTTTACGTATGCATCCCCTTACATGTGCTTGGTCTTTGTCACCATTGTCATCCCATCTGAGTTTGCAGACCGCCGTTGGCTAACAGCCACAAATTTAAACCCCTGCCTTTGCCGGTGATGCTGTGCCACACATGTCCCTCATGTAACCTTGGCACATCCTGAATTATAAAGATCTGCTTCACACGATCTCTCGCTCTCTGTCTGTCTGACACGCACTCACACACTCAGACTCTCGCCCTCAAGAGCTTTCACACTGAGGTGTTCTGAAGTGCCTCTCCTGTGTTTTTTTGAGGTTATCCATACTGTGCTTCGCATAATGGCTCGTCTCTTGTCCATTATGTCGAGGCCTAAGCAGATCAAAGTGAATTATGGGTGGAAAAAACAACCTGTAAATGATACAAGTGCTCTGCTCTCACCCAGAACGAGTCTCTTTTCCCGCATGTCAGACACGATTACATTAGAGGAGAGAAGTGTGGAAGCGCTGGTATGATGGAGCAGGAACAGGAGAACGACAGACTTTAGAGGTCCCATGCGATGCTCATTTTCAGGCTCAAACTTTTAGTTGGAGTGACTACTATGTTTATGCTTTATTGTTGAATTGTCTCATACTGTTCATCGGTGCTGCGCCTCCATTCACCCTCTGCCTGACCGTTCCTCTTTAAGGCTGCCCTTCTGAAACGCGTCGTCTGCTCTGATTGGACAGCTCTCACAGGCCTGAGCAGGCCCCACCCACCATGTTTCTGCTTTGGCCTCACTGGTCGTTAAGCACCCATCGTTGTGCTAAGAGCATGGCTAAGGATTGTGACTGTATCATTGTGACATCACAACCTCACTGAAGTCCTGCCGATTCATTGGAGTTTGCGGTTTTTGTAATACTGAAGCATGTGTAGATTTTTTACCTCCTGATACCTTCACACTATTCACAAGTATAGCGCCTTGATCTGCTTTATAACCAAGAAGACAGGAAAATCTCACTTTCACCACTGTAGGAAGTTCAATGATACTTACCACTATGAGCCTCAATGACAACTTAACAAGATAACACACTAAAGTTGAGGAAGAAAGAACCCGACTTAAGTGTCGTGATAACACTAAAGAAAGGTCATATTTTCAAGCTTTTAGTTTGATTGTAGCTTTTACAAACAGCTGAGGAAAATCCAGCCACTACCACCACACAGGAATGTCTTGTCAGTAAACTGGCATGCTAAGTAAACACAACACTGTATACAGGTCTAAACCAAGGTTATGGTGACTGAGGTCCTCTCTCCAGCACTTTTCATGCATTTGCAGGTATAAAGTAAGCGATTGTGTTTAGTAATATGGAAGGTAAATGATTCTGAGCGCTGGCAAGGTGAGAGCAAAGATACAGGATGCACAGCGACGACCTTCCAAGGACATCAAACGTGAACTCAATGTCAGAGTCAGTTTAGGTCGCAGACGGAAGGTGAGGAGAAGGGATGGGGGAGCTGAAAGAGAAGGAATAGGAGGAGGTGTGTGGAATTCATATAGCACTGGCCCTATCTGATTGACCTTGCTGGAAAATGACAGAAACAAATTGTTTCCGTTAGTCGCCTCTCCTCCCCTCTGCTCTCGTTCCCATTCTTCCCCCTCCCACCAGGTTCTCTCCATCCTTCCTTTCCCTCCTTTTCTCTACAACACAGAGGACACTTGATTGGAGGAGTGATTTTAATAGCAGAGATTGTCAGTTTCTCCCTCCACTCATTGCTGGTTCTTTCTCTTTATCATCATCTGTTCATCTCGGTCAGTACATCTGTTTCTCTAACAGTTTCCTTCCCCTCATCCTTGCCGTCCACTCACACTCGCATCCTCCTTATCGCCTCCTCGCCTCTTCATTTCCGTTTCTCGTGTGGTAATAAGTCCGGACTGTTTGGGCCCTGGGGCACTTCCACTTGTTGGCCCTGTGGTTTAGGTTTAAACTTCATTTAATGGCCGGTAAATGTGTGCCCGCGATACTTCCGCTAACCACATCAGAGGCAATCCAAACGATGTTCATTTTCTGTCATTTGTTTTGCTTATAACAGGCCGTGATTACCTGATCGCAATGCAAAGCTGCATGAGACAACTCAGTGTTTGATGCCTTCAGCCAGTTAAAAAAGTGGATCATAACATATTGTATGGAATTAATTTGAAGATGCCGGAGCCCAAGATGAGACCAAACGTTTCTGTGAATGTCACTTTTCAAGCAACGACAATGACCCAAATGTAACACACTGCAGAGATGACTGACGTAAAGCTACGGTGACATAAAACAGAGTTGTCATGAAACACGTTTTTAATTGAGGTCCTTGATCATACAATTACATATAAGGTTGATGGGACCACTTTATAGGCAAGATAAGTTGCAGACAGATGGAAAAACTCTCTGACACACACAACAAAATGCGTGATTGTAATGAAATCATTGTACACATCGAGGTCGGATGACTAGTCATTTGGGTTAGCAACAAGCAAGCACCTTGGAATGGATGACACTGGACCAGCAACAGGAAGTTGCTACCACATCTTAACAAATCCCATTTTAGATGTATCTGCAGATATGTGTGTGTACCTTGAATCTGAGTAATCAGTTTAAAACACACTGTAGTTGGTCAGCTGGAAATCTCCCACATCCGACTTTTGCCAGAATGCATGATGGGTATTTGATTATGCATTGATTCTCGGCCATTGTTGGTTCATCTGCATTCTTTTCACACAATCTCAGCAGACCCTGATTCAGTTTTTTGGGGAATTTTTTTCACAGTTAGCGGTTAGAAATTACAATAGTTTGATTTGAAATAGCCTAAACTCGCCTGACTCTTTTGTAATTGTGAATGGTGACAATAATGGAGAAAAAATTGCCACAGTTTGAACTGAATAATACAATAAATTTAAAGCCCTTTGAATAAGAAAAATGCATGAATTCAAGGTCCCAGGTGTTTTCTCCCCCTCGGGTATACGATCGCTGGATTCGGCCAGAACCAGAGATAAATAATCCATTAACACTTGAAAGAGCAAGAAAGAGAACAGTGCCCGGTCTCTATTGCTTTAGACCGTAATTAGAGCATAATTATGTAAATGAAGCAGCTCTACTAAAGAGGGCTACCTAACGTACCTAGTTTGTATCTGCACTTCCATTCTTTGAGTATCTGGGCATCTAGGGCAGGAATAATGGCACGGTTAATTGAGGCAGACAAACCTGGACGGCGAGAGATAATGATTTCATCAGTCTCTTTCAGCGCTCTCATGGCTGATAGGTAATTGAATTGTAATTTGACTCCGTTTCAGACCAGCTGGATAATGTGATGATTTTCATTTACAGCTTGTCAGCAAGTCACTACGGATGACAATGAAATTGTTGATACTTTTTTATTTTGAACCAACAAATTTGCTGTTATTTGATCTCAACCCCCCCCTTTAATCAGGATGAATCAGATAGAGACAAACCAGACGGACACAGAGGAAGAGCCGAGGAAGAGGCTGTGCCAGATAAAGAAATGAAATACTCCTGTGATTTCCCTAATTCATTATTCATTCTGTGTGGCCAACCCCTAATCTTTGCCTGATAACCTTCCTACCTGCTCCACTGTGGATATCTAACTGCGATTAAGCCTGACCGTACTGTGTGTTACTGGATTACCATAAAGGTTTGATTTTAAAAACAAGCCAGACATAAAACGGCACAATCTGACAAGACGACTTTCTTGAAAATTCATAGATCATTCAGAGTTGCTCACAAATAAACCCAGACTGTGAGGATGATAGTTGTCATTAGCAACTGATGAGGTGTTTTGACGCCCCAGTGAGGAGGTAGTTCGGTCAACTAAGCATTCTGTATGACGTTAATTTGACAAGACCTGAAGGATTTAGACTGAAGGATGCTGTTTTTGTACTGAATGTACACAGAACAATGACTGCACTCAGTGAGCAGCTGATGATAAATCCACTGGTAAAAAGGAAAAGATGACAAAAGACAAGAAGGAGAAGACTTGACTAGAAAAGGCTACTGATACAGAAACCCCATATCTTTCTATATGTCTATATACTGTGTTTGTAAAGTGTGTGTGTGTGTGTGTGTGTGTGTGTGAGAGAGCTGCAGGCTGAAAAATGATGAACACATTCGTAAGAGAGATGGAGGAAATGTAAGGTCTACAATCAAAATGCCTGGACAGTAAGCTTGAGACCTCAGTTTTGATCAAGTCCTCTTCCTGTTGTTATACAAGTCTGGAGTAGAAGGTGTGTGTAGGTTGTTAACACACTGATGTCGCTCTCTCGGAACCCAAATTTGACCTCGAAATCTTGATGTCAGTGCTACGAAAAGAAGGAGGAAAACTCAAGTCACAGTGGTCAGAGGAGAAACATTAACGGGGGGTACAGACGTTAACGCAGCACCGGAGTGACCAAGGAAAACGATGCCTCATCTCCACTTGAGGCTCGCGGCGTGAGACTACATTCGCTGTTACTGGCATCTGAATCTAGACTGGAACATGTCGGCAGTCCAGTAGCATTGTGGGTAATGTAGTGGTGAACAAGGTGTTGCCATGCCTGGACCTGAGAGAAAGAGAGAGGGTTTATATTTTGTTTTTTGCTCTCGCTTCACTTCTCATAATTTAATAAATGCCCGTTTCATTTATCCCCCATTCCGCCCTAAAATTCTTCTATTTCATTTTTGTGTCTTCCTATTTTTGTTTACGCCCTCTCACCTCCTTTTCCCTTCACTCCCACTCCCTTGTCCCTCAACTCTCCTCTCCTGACGACGTAGATTCATTACAGTTTGATGATATCAGATGATTGCTCTCTCTCAGCTGGAACAATAGGTTTGTATCCCCCCTTCCAATTCCCCAAGGTGCTGACCGACTCAGCTGCTTCCCCCATCTCTTCTTCTTCTTCACCTTCTTCTTCTTCTTCTTCTTCTTCTTCTTTCCTCCATCTGTCATCTCACACTCATAACTTCTTTCTCTCATCTCCTTTGCTTATCTTCCTCTCCAGAGTCCTGCCGATACGGGATTCAGGAAATCTTTATCAATATTTGAGAGTGAAAACAAGCACATACACCGATGTTCCTGTTTTTTTGTAATGCTGAAACTTTATCTGTAGAGAACCCTCAGAATGGTTCCCCAAGAGTTATGACAAAGACACATTTTTTATTGTAGTTTAACATTAATTTGTTTATTTAATGAAGTCTAATATTTAACATCATTATCATCATGCTGTAAATGAACGACGGTGGATTCTGATCAGTAAAGCTGAATACGAATGCGAACACAGACATTTTGTGAACCTAAATAATACAAATAAATACAAAATAATAGTCGGTGCAGTTTGAATTTGCATTCCCATTTGTCCCACAGAAATGTTGCCTGGTGCTGTTTGTGAGCTCAGCCTGTCAGCAGAAGTTTAATTCATCAGCCAACATTTCTGCAAACCACAGATCCGTTCAACATCGGGCAATATTGAC
>CAEMYA010000138.1:1097775-1128388 GCA_903131615.1 Diplodus sargus | reverse complement strand
TTCTGCCCGTCTGTGTATTTCTATCAATTGATTCCCTCTGCTTCATTTCAGTACTATGGATTTTCACCATTTCTCAGCACAAAGGCTGAATTGCTTGTGAGGAAAGTATTAAACCTTAAAAAAAAACAGTGACGTGCACAAACTCAAACTCTTTAGACGTCAGTGGATGACCTGACGGCTTTATCTTTTTAAAGAATGATTTTTGAGCATTTGAAATAGGCAAAGAAACGACTTAAGAAAAGTCTAACGTTAATCGGAAGGTGGAATCCTGCGCAATAACAATACGCTTAGATGATTTAAGAGGCTGCTTTTAGTATTTTAAAGCTGTCTATGAATTCAGTAATGTTTTTTAACAAGCAAAACTAAAACTCTAGTCACAAAATTGGCAGGACAGAGGAAACTCTACGGAGAAAACAAAGTTAAACTTTTAGCTTCTGCAATTTAATAATTTTAGACGGCTCTGAGGGAGCTCAGGATTCATCAGGAGGACGGCTGCTTTATGAAGCCAGACTTTCTGTGTCACCTTTTAGATGTATAGAATATTAACATTCAATCCAAATAAATCCTGGCGGCCTGTCGAGAGATTAAAATAATCAGTGAAGTTGAGCTGCTGTGCGTAAACGTGCCCAGGGGGCTGATGTATCTGAACTACAAACTACAGCAAACTTGCAGTCGGAAGTATCATTTTTTTTATTTGTTTGTTTGAATTTTCTATTAAATCCCCTCATTTCATTCAGTTTATTTATTTCTGACTCTGCAGTGTTTGCATTTGGGCAAATTCCCAGTCCCACATCTTGATTTACTTTACTCGCTGAAATCATAATCCACCGACCGCAAGTAGATGTAGGACTGTGTTAGTACGTGTGTGAGAAAGCTTAGGATACACAGTACAAGAACAAGAGAGTGGTTGCATGCATAGACTTGTATGTGCATCTCTATGAATAGATAGGTGTGTGTGTGTGTGTGTGTGTGTGTGTTTGTTCACTTGGCGATGGCAACCAGTCCCCAGACTCGCTCTGTCTCCACTAACATCTGGCCTCTCGCAGACTTAGCCTGGAGACACACACACACACACTCAACATGCAAGCTCAGACTGACTCACCCAGTCTATCTTACAATTGCCCACTCACTTACACACACACACTTTGTCACTCATTTAGTCTCACACAGACACACACACACACACACACACACAAGCAAGGCCAGCTTTGGTGCTGCAGGCCAATAAATTTCTCCAGTCAGTGTTCCAAGCTCCTCAAGTGATTGATTGATCAATTGTAGTGAAGAATCGTTTGGTCCGACCAGGACTGACAAAGAAGCGCTATTATCACATTGGTAAAATATCGGTCCTGGCTCACAGCTGATTTGTTCCTGCGAGGCAGACATACAGTATCAATTACACATATTGCCTCTGCTGTGAGTGGTAAAGAGCATACAGGAGCGTCCTGGTGGGCGTCTCAATGTGAGTATGAATGTTTCCTTCCAACGTGATCGACCTCAGCTCGAAAACCTGCTGCTCCATCTAACTCGGCAACAGTGATTACCGCAATGGGGAATCTTCCTGAATTGCTTTGTGACATTTTTATGGTGTTGTGCTGCAAATAGATGTGTTAACTATGACTAAGCTTAGCTCATATCCCTGACAAGTGAATTTATTCAGGAATAACTGTAGGTGAGAATGAATCCCAGTCACTGTACACTCATTGATCCTACCAGTGAGCCCAACCCCTCAGGTTCTGTTCATTCACACCTTGGAGGAGGTGTTCTGTTTCTTGTTGGGATAGAAGTGTAGTGTGAAGTGTCAGGGCAGCATGGCCCTTCACACACTTCAAACTGAGGGTTATCAATGTATCATTGTCCTTTTCTTTATAACAAGCATAAAACTATGCCTACTAGTTGTCCAATGTCTCTGTAGCTAACTTTCTAGCTAGTTAACTTTAAATAGTTTTAACTGATTTGTTTGACAGCCCCACATTTCGACATATTACAATGTTGCATATGACGCGTTCAGTTTCGATAAACAAGATCAAACTTTTCTCTTCATCAGCAAGAATTGAAGGTAAGAGTTTGAAGGTTTAAGTCAACAGCAGTACGCTAGCTAATATCAACCTCAAGGACTAGACCAGGACCTTTATGGGGCGTTCAGACCGAACGCGATAGACGCGAATACAATCGCTTCAGACGCTTCATTCGCGCCGCTTGATCATTTTGGACAATTTTGGACAATTCGCGTCATTCGCTTCATTCGCGCCATTCGCGCTTGAGAAAAAAAAGAGATGCGCTTGCCCGCTCATTTTGCTAAATTAGCTTCTAACTAAATTAAATACTACAATAAACATTCTCCTCCATGTTGCTATGAGCGACCGTAAACAACCGTACGTGAAGGAAGTGACGTCGTCGGCTTGAACTCGTCGCTGATTGGATGTCGCGATGCCGCCTGAAAAGTTGAATATTTTCAACTTCATTCGCGCCGCGCCAGACGCTTCAGACGCTTCATTCGTGCCGCGCCATTCGCGCCACCGGTGCCTGAATCGCGTGTCATCGCGCCATTTACATTGATTTTCAATGTAGAGTTGACGCTCCATTCGCGTCTATCGCGTTGGGTCTGAACGCAGCTTTACAGTTGCTTAGCAGGGGCGGTCTTGGTGGGTCTGTGAGCAGGTTTAACACTGGATGAGTAAACCCCTCATACTACCAGATAATCTGTGCTGAGCAGCATGTTTTCACTGAGCACTGCACTAGTTAGCTAAATGGCAAATAGTACTGTGATTATACCTGGATTGCCACAGCAACACATGAGCTGAAAGCAGCATAGTGGAAATGTCTAGTCGTGTCTTTTTACATAAAACCAATCGGCAACGACTAATGCGTGAAGTCTGAGCATCCTGACGAAATTTTAACCACTACCTATCCCTTGTTGCCCTGTTCTTAAGGGACATGGAGGTGATCCAGTCAAAACTTGTTGGAATAACATTGCGTGTTGCTTCTGAAGCAGCTAACCAGGACTGCAGCGGTAAAGAATCAGCACTGATTGTCTAAACTGGTTCCCTCTGATTTTCTTGAGATTTGTGTGCTGCTTTTCATCCCACTGGGCATTTGTTGTGAAGGGCAGTGTATTTATGATCGAAATGTGATTTATTTTAACGGGACAAAATCAGCAAAAGAAAATCGCTGTAGCTTGCACAGCTGCCCTTTGGTAGTTGGATTTCTAATGTTGCCATGTTTCACTGTGTGATCGAGGACCAACATTTTAAGTTGACATCCAAAATTGCAAAATCTAAAGGGGCTTTATTTGATTTAAGGACTAATTTAATCTTCCTATACACTAAAAAGACAGAAAGGCCTTGTGATAGCAAAAACACCTGACTAATTTCACTGCTGATGAGAAAATATTTTCCCTGCTGACTTATTTTCCTGTCCAGAAAGATTCCGCAGCCAAACATACAGTTGTCTTGGCCTTGGCACTTTGGCAGCATTAGACAAGTTTTCTATGTCTAATTCATTTCTATTTTTTTCCACCAGGCTGCGGAGGGACAGTAAATTACTCTGGGAAAGATTTTGGATAGACGCCTTATTTTCCAACTGTCTTTTTCATTTCCATGCCAATGGGAGAGCCAGTGATGTGCCTGGTGGCTATCATCTTGGAGAGGCATATGGAAGCAATGGCACAGCGTGACGACACAAGAGCCTCACAGATCAGATGAGGCTGAGAGAGAAAGGCGGAGAAAAGGAATCACAAAATAAGAGAGTGAGATGAAGTTGCTGATGAGGTTCTAACTCGACAAAGTGCATCCGAAAAAAGTGCTGCAAACAGGCCGGAGTTACATAGACGATAAATTACATTTCGGCATGTTGGAGTAGTTGTAGTAACACCAACAATAATAATATCGATCATAATAAATGTGACAGTTGTTTATTTGTTCTCACACAAGTGGAACAGAAGTTGGTTGTGAACCACAGCTGTATGCCAACAACTGAAATCAACTATGTCTGTGTATATGTTGGAACGAGCTATAGAAGTCCTTCATGATGACACTGAAGGTGTCCATCAGCAGAATGAGACAAACACAGACTGGAAGTCCTGCTCTGTATAGTAGCACAAGCTGTAGCTGTCCAGGAATAATTAACATATATGGATCTTTATTGACATTTTGATATTTTGTATTTGTTTTATTTGAAATCTAGTAACTTGTCAGATGCAGTGGAGTAAGAAATGAAAAATTTCCTCTCAAATGCAGAAAAATATGAGTATAGCTTAACATGGAAAGTAAAAATGAGAACAAATATCTTAAAATTGCCCTTGAATGCAGTTTCTGATTTTAGTTAGAATTTTTTTTCCCGTGTGTCCAGTGTCTGTATGTGCAGTAAGAACATTTGACTAAAGAAACCTTGAATTGACTTAATAAATCAAATAAAACGTTTTGTCCGACTTGTGATTTGTGCATGCTCGTGCAATCCAATTTGCAAATAATGACAATCTGTTCTCTCAGTCAATATAAGCCAAAAGAGGAGAGGGTTACAAAAAGTACCCACGGTGAACACAACGGGGCCAATCTGTGTCCGAAAATGATGTAATATCGGCAAGGCCACCCTCAGTCCTCACTGCTGGAATAACAATCACAGCCACAGCAGTGGGGGCGAGAATAAAAGATGCAATGAGATGATGAAAGAGGCGGAGAGAATGGGAAGACATGGCATTATTGCTGGGAGACATGTCAGTTCTCCGTGTTGAAGGTCACACCAGGACTTCTAGACGCTGAAAGTCCATGAAAGCACTTTGACTAATGTTCTCCCCACAGTCGCATGATGTGGAAAACGGTGCTGCTTGATTAATTAAAATACAGTGTTTAAAGGCGTTATGTAACACAGAGACACAAGAACACATAACAAAGTAAGTCACCACTGCCAGAGGGGTGGTGAGGTGGTGAGGTGGCCCAACACACTCATATAAAAACAGATATTTAGGTATTTGGGTCAGAGACGCGACGTTTCATTCTGGCGAAATGTTGATTTCTCTGACACTGTGAGAACAGTGACTGCAGTCGACTGTGAACATTGCGACAACAATCGCTCACAAAGAGTTTCTGCAAATAAAAAGAAGTGAGAAATGAGAGGAGAAAAGTTCTCAGATGTATTTTTACCTCGTTGGTGAACATTGGTGCCTGAGTGATGTAGAATGATTGGTGGCGTTTGTTTAATGCTGCATGTACTGTACTTACTGTACGTTAGCAGTAAGCTAGCGAGCGCGCACAAAGAGTTTGTTTGTCTGTTTGAATTCAGGTCTCCAGTTGTTGTCTTTCTCCCCTCTCCTCTCTGTTACATCATAGTCAATATTACAGTACATACACAGCTGGCAATGGAGGTCACCTCTGTGGATCACTGCCGTGGTCAGAGTGATAAACGAAAGTGATGATACATCCAGTTTTTTGTACCAAAAGGTAAAAAGTGATTCCTGAGCTCTCCTCGTATCGGTTACTTGCTCCAGATCAGATCAGATCAGATCAGAATCTGATGTTGCAGTGGTGTTTACTCCTCTGCAAATTCAGCCTTTTCACCGGTCTGTCCTCCAGAACCGGCTGAGCAGGTAGATGATGTTTTGCAATTTACATAGTCCACTATTTATCATAAAGACAATTGCAGCCTTTTCCTCAGCAGGTACAAATGCACACAGTGTCTTGATTTAAGCTTTTTATTTAGATTAAATCGTTTTCACCACAATAACACAGTCTGAACGCAGCTCGTGCCTTCACTGGCTCCACATCTGTCCTCCGGAGTGTCTCCGCTGCATCTCCTCTCTCGAGGACTACAGCATTTAAAGGGAATGAGTGATTAATAACTGGGTGCCAGCTCTGTCAATCACTCACCTGGCTCTGCTCTCCACAGCAGCCGTGCTCCGACCACGCTCACCTCCACAGCAATTTATGGCTATTTTTTTGTAAATGCCTTGATCATGGCCGGCTACTTTTATTTTACTGTAGACTGAAAGCAAAAAATGTGTCAAGTAAACATTCAAAACAAGTTAAATATGAATAATAAATGCTGTAGACATCATTTTTATCATTAAATGACTAATTACCATGATATTATTGTACATTTTCGTATTGCTTACATCCCTAGCAGTTTATAATTTACTTATATTTACTTTACCTTATAATTTCATCATGATATTTGTGTTAAACACACTATTTTGTCTGCAGGACTGACCGGTGAACACATGATAGTACCTGGTTACATACGAGACATTTGCTCAGATTGTATGAAATGTTTCAATGGCTCTTTGTTTATATCAGATATGAACTTAAAGTAATGTTTGACACTTGTGGATCCAGCTATGGATCCGTCCTCGGCAAAAGACCGAAGCTCAACAACTGTGAACAAGATGCTTCAACTCTACAGACGGAGGTCGTCTGTAGTTTGTCTTGTGGTAAATTGAGACTCTAGCTCAGTCCGAGTTTGGTGCATTTAGCCAAAATGTCCTGCCATGAAGATGTGTTCACTCCAGCAGCTAACATGTGCCTTCTGAAACACATGTCACGTTTTTCCCCTTTTCATTGCCTGCTTCCCAACACTGTTAGTGAGCCACACGTTGAGTTGTTTGCCTCGTTTTTGTCAATTGTCAGCAGGTGCGATCGACTGCTACAGTAGAAACAGCACTTAGCCTTCCTACCGACTGGCTGAACCGCTTGCTTTTTCTGGCCCTTAAACACACAGCACACCCACACATGTGATTTTAGTTTGTTCAGGAGGATTTAACCTTAAATCAGTTTCAATTTGGGTCGCGGCAAGACTGCCAGAAGACTCATACCTGCTTTTTAGCTTGCAATGAATCTTTGAAAGATGATCACAAATCGGTACTTTTTTTTTTGTCTTTTATTGTTCTCTTTGCTGCCGGATGGATGGAAAGCATGGAGCTGATGGAGTGGCTGGTGAAAGAGGAAGTAGCACGTCACTCCGAGACCATGGGAGCCTTTTTTTTTAACTTTATTTTTGATGAATCCAACAGTGAATTACTTTTTTTAAAAATGCTATAGATCAAAAATAATTTGATGACATGCACCGTCAGTCATGAAACATCAGTCGTACAAAACAAACAATTAAATCTAAAGATATCAGTCATCATCTATGCTGTTGTAACAGTATAATGTGGCTCATGTTGAAGCAGCTTGTGGAATACAAAAACAGGCTCACAGCTCTGATTCTGCCCTGAGGTGATGGTGATGGGAGATTTCCCAAAGGAGCGCTGAGTCTCCAGCCCTGTGTTTGTGCAGAGAGCCAGAAGTAAGACACCTAACCTGACCCAAAAAAAAAGGAGTCTAATGCACATGTTAGGCATAATTTAATCTATTGTAAATATATATTTACTGGACCGAACAACGCTGGGTCGGTTTGATTGTGATGGGAATCTTTAAACCAATGATTTCACATTTGTCAAGCTTCCTTATTGTTTCGCCTGACATCTCAATGTGGATTATAATGTTTGAGCCTGCGATGTGTGTGTGTGTGTGTGTGTGTGTGTGTGTGTGTGTGTGTGTGTGTGTGTGTGTGTGTGTGTGTGTGTGTGTGTGTGTGTGTGTGTGTGTGTGTGTGTGTGTGATGGGCTATAATCTCAAGGGCGCCGTTCCTAAATGCTGATGCAATACTGTAGACTTAAATGACAAAAGGTAAACACAGAGAGCTTTTTGTGATCTGTAAGTCACAACAGAAGGATGCTGTATGAAAGGAGAAGATGGCTGACTCATCTACTGGGAGGAAAACGCTGGTAGATCTCTGACGTACAATCTTATTTCAGTGCAGCGTCTGTTTATATCGGTGAAAATTAGAAACGAGTGTGTGACTCACCACAATTCTTTCAACCAAGGACAAAAAAAGCGCAGTAACCCACATGTTTTTGTATGAATTTGTATATTTTTGTTGTCACATGTATATTTTCGCTCTTTCTTCCTCTTCACATCTGAAGCCTCCTGCACCTCAGATGACGCAAGACACGCAGCGAGCACATGTTCAAGCTGTGATCCAAATCTGTAAAAAACTAAGTGGCAATGCAAACATTTCCAAAACTCTCAGTATTGCAAGGAAGTTTTTTACAATGCCTGCAAATCCAAAACATGTACATCTAATTATTTCAAGTTGATCTGAGTTCTGGACAAAGAAAAACTGAATTCCAACCTTTTTCTGAAAGTGAGCTCGTGCTGCTCGAGTCCCGACTCACTCTTGATGCACCGTCTCTTCACATTGTTGATGAATGATTCTTTGGAGTAAAAATAACCTTTTCTGTGACTCTGCTGAGCACCCACTCGTGTTTCAACATTCCATTTCAGCTTAACTTTTTCTGCCTGAGCTTAATGTTATTAACGCCAGATATGAACAATAATGGTGCGAGCACTCGGGCAGAGGTCAGTGAGAGCAGGGATGAGCTCGAGGAGATCTGGGATTTAGCCACCAGACAGACAGTAGGTTAATCCATAGGGCAATTCACAAATCTAATTATTGAATCTAATTATATTCCCACAGAAGAAGACAGTGTGAGGTTTTGTCTGGACATCACTGCGGGCAGGTTTCAGTCAGAGTGAATAGGAAAGGAAACACCATTAATGTTGTTTTAGAGGCCGTCCACACGGAAACACTCTTTTGTGTACACGCACATTTTTTGCATCGTTTTGGCCGATCGTCCACACTGATCCTGTAAACAGGACGTGAAAACGCACTTTTTTGAAACCGGGTCTTTGGGAAAAATCCGAAAACGCTGCCCTTGCGCCATCACCCCCCCCCCTTCGACCTCTTATCCCCGCAACGTCTCATAACAACAACAACAATGGCGGACTACATGCTCGTGTTCGTGCCGCAGAAGATATTGAGCCTTTCTTGCAACTTTCTCTCCTTGTAGTCGAGTGTGAGTCGCAGCAGCAGTTCGACCTCATTATCGGTCCAGACAAACGATTCTGGTTTCCTTGCACTCGCCATTTTCATCTTCTTCTTGTTGTGTTTGGTTTCTCTGTCTACTGTCTGTTTACAGTTTGTTTCTCTTCTTCTCCGTTTTTGGTTAATTTCAAGCGCCACCTATAGGCCTGGAGTATGAACTACAGTGTTTTCGTTTGTTTTCAGTGGATCTGTATGGACGCAAATATTGTTGAAACGATGCCGAGGAAGACGGAGGAAAAAAGATTGTTTTCGTACATGTGGACGAGCCTTTAGTGCTGCTTACTGAACCCACTCAGCTCACTCTGATCCACGACTCTTCTCAGGTTACCTTGTCTTTAGCATTGTGGACGTGTCATTTTTCACTAGTCCTTTCAGCACAAGTATTCATTCCTTTAACAGAGCTAACATGCAGCTGAATGTGTAGATTAGATGACATCAGGTCGACGGTCTTCTCATGAGCCCTCTCAGCAATTTTTCAACATTTTCTATGCTGTTATCACAGAGCGCCAAAGTCGATTTAGGGTGGATGCATCTGTCAACAGAATATTAGACTTTTTATGATTAATGAATTAATGATTAACAAAAAAAAAAGTTGGGTCCAAAATTGTCATTTTGTTTAACTCTGTGTAAGAAGTTTTACAGTTGGTGCCAGTTTGAAAAAAAACAAACCTGGCCTAATGTTAGCTTCCTAGCTTTAGCAACATTAACATTAGCCAGCATTAATTTAATACCACCTGGAATAAATTAATTTGGGTTTGTGAATTAAGGAAACATGAAATAAGGTGGATTTGTTGCTGTCTTTTTTCTCACCCTGTAAGAGTGGAGGTTCCCTCAACTTCACTGTTACTCATTCTAAGGAAGCCGCTCTGGCCAATTTGGACAGATTTTGTTTATTTTTTTCTTGTCTTACAATTGTCACTCTTGCTCTTGTGTGCATTCATCATATTTACAGGTGTTACAGTGTACAGACGGAATCAATGTGATGTCTAACAACGACATATACTTCCAGGTCGACTACAGGTGGTGGATTTGCTTTGTGCAGATGTGTGAAATATCGTTGTCTGATGTCTGTTGCACTTATTTTTATGTACCGCTTTGCATGGCTAGCTATCTTCCCAACGGCGCCTCTCTGGCTAACTGCTGTGGTAAATGCAAACTCTGGCTGTCTGACCAGAACTGCTCTCTTAGTGTATTCTCTAAGTGTTCTCTTATGCAGAGCAGCGGGATCATTTAGAGACAAGTTTCACTCAGTAAAATGCTGCTCAGCGCGGGTCAGGGTTAAGCATTAGAGGAGCGGCTAAAAAAGTTGAATATCATTTTTTACTAAAATATTTCTTTAGTGGATATCCAGAGGAGTTTTTAGAGGAGACTGTCTTCATTAATACATTAATCCTGTACTCATTTCCAACACCCACAGCCCTGTAAAGTGTTAGCTTACCTTTTGAGAAAGGTTGGTGCGTGTTTTCATCTCTTTATTTGTTCTTTTTAGGAGCTACTTAGAGCTACACTGGATCTCGCTGATGCAGAGATTTTTGACGGGAATGAGTCGGCTGTTTGTTCATCTAACCAAAGTATCATAGAAATAAACTTTTCAAAGTTTGATCCAGTCTAGACATTTTAGGCCTGTGTTTTACATAATGCAGCATGAGTCAGAACTCTGTGGTGATCCATTGACAGTGTATCTCTCCAGCAGTGCACTCATGGAGACAAAATGTGACTCACACATGATCTGAGTGTCTGTGGCTGTTTTGCAACAGCAACGATCGGCAGAGTAGCACAATGATGATCATGTCAGTCACCCGCTGAAGGGGTAGCAGCGAGTGACGGGAAAATGTTGACATGTCACCCGTCCTGACGTGCCACGATTCTAAAGAGAGGCTTCCTCAAATGATCTGTGGACATTGAGGGTGAGCAAGTCAGGAGCTGCTTATTTGGACTGGAGCGTGTTGTATGTTGCTTGCTCAACAGGTAACAACAGAGAGATTGTGAGTTAAAATCCTGTGCACTGTTTCTCCAAATCCCTCAGTAGAAGTGGCCGATTCCAGCAGAGTGTATGGCTCATCTGTGCAGCTCCACTGTCAGCCCGGTGTTCTGTTATAACAACCCAGTCACCAGAGTTATATGATGGCAATGTACGCTTCTGCAAACCACACGTATGTTAAGACTCGTGTTTTGGATCCAGCGCCACAAACATGGCTGGAAATTTGTCATGTTTTCTTGTCAAAAATATCTGTTCATGTTCCCGTTATTAGTGCTGGATAATGTGCTGACGTCTCCTCAAGAAAAGAAAAAACAGTTTTGTTTTCACAAACACTGCTGCAAAATGTCTCAACATCTTGTCAAAAAATATCTGGATTCATTGTTAGCAACATGGCTGGAAAATATTCCAACATCGTGTCAAGAATATTTCTTTCCACTAACAGGGCTTGAAAATGTCATGTTTCTCCTCAAACACATATTAGGTTGTGTTGCCCCAAACAAAGGTAGGAAGAAAGTTTTGTTCCAGCACTGAAAGAAATCAGAAACCCCTTCAATTAAACACGAGCTGAACAAATTGTTTAATATTCCCCTTTAAAGAGAATCAGGGTTGCCCTGAAAGGATGTTGATTTGATGCAGAAGACATTTGAACTTGCAGTAAATGGTTTGCAGAAACTTAAAGCACCAACATGTTATTCTGGCGGTAACTGCGAGATATCTTTTGGTTTGATTCGCAAAACCAAAGGTGCAAAATAAAAGCCACAGGATGTCCTGTATTACAAAGACACCTGAGCAAACTAAAGTAACTCAGAGTTAAAAATGTTGTGTGTTTGACAGTTTAACAATCGGGGTCAAGCATCAGAGGTCTGTGAGAATATTTAACAGCAGCTTTGGGGCGGAGCTGACATCCTCAGACTCGCCTTCATTTAGCTGCAGAAAGTTTTTGTGACATCCGCGACTTCTTATCAGCGAGTGAGAGGTTGAGAGGTGCCGAGCCACCGGGGTCGTTCCGCTTCACCAGTAAGATACAGCCGTGTATGTTCTGCATCTCAATGAAATGATACATCTTTTCTTTATATTATAGAGCCAAGTTGAGATATATATACTCTGAAAGGAATAAAGAAAGGAGACAGAGGCCAGATTTGCAGATGGTGGAGGAAATTCTAAAATGCTGCTTTTAAAAGAAAGCGCATAGAGGCATCTTTGGTAAAAATGTACTCGTTCACAATCAGGGAAGGAAATGAAAAGATTATTGTGCGTTATCATCTTTAATTCTCCATTATTTCTCTATTATTTAGCCGAAGCACGCACCACATGTACAGATCTGTGAGGCTCCTCTCTCTGTCTTTCTGTTTCCTGTTGCTCTTTGCGTATCCTGTCAATTAAAGCCATAAAAGGTGAAACTGTTTGATTGACAGCTCGCAGTCGTCCTGTCGTGAGGCGTTCGCTGCACGTGTACGTCACATTTTCTTAAACACACAGTATCTAATGACAGTTCGCAGACCAGGTGACGGATTAACGTTTCAGTCATGTCGAGTCGCGCTCGCCGACGTCCTTCGTCACATTCTTGACTTTCTCCCGAAGGTTTTGGCAGCCTGAAATGTTCCGTCATCTTGGTTCAAGCACGGATTTGTCTGGTGTTTGAAAACTGCTGGAAACATCTCGGATAACAAAAGTAGAGAACTTAAAAAGATGAACAAACCTACGATGGTCCAGTCGTTTTTTAAGACATTTTTATGTTTCACGTAAAGCTTCATGTTATAGATTTAAGCAACACGCATTGGATATGCAAACAGTTATTTGTAGTCGAAACAGTTGAACATTTGAATTGTCATATATGAGGTCATTATGATAATTGATTAGTTTTGTCATTTTTTTGTGCCACTTCTCTCCAGTCAGTCGTAACAGTTTGCTGCTTTGCTGTTTCATCCCTCGAAGAGACACACTTGTTGTTCTAACGTTCTTGAGAATACTTTAATCATTGATCCTTTCCATATGATTTATGATCAGCTTTGCAGTGGTGTGACACGTGTCCTGCTTGGGATGATCATGTTCCACAAACTGAGCCAACGAGCTGTGGTTGTTGCAAACTACTTTTGTTGATCTTGTCTCTCTGGAATATTTTCAGTTATATGATTTAATAACCTTTCTATTTACTCTCTGAACTTTATTAGACACATCTACATGTTATACAGGATTACATCAGTCTTTCACTGAAAGACACCTGTAGGATTATATAATGTTAAATGGCTGAAGAAAACATCCAGATACTTTACATCTTTACATTAAGATTATAGTTATATAGCAACTAAACCTCCTGAGTTCCTGTCTGAGCGTCTAATAACCACAAAACCAACTTTAGACTGTGTTCAAAAACAAATCTGGTAAATTCATCCACTCTCAGGTGAAGTAAATGTAAGATTGGGACTTTCAGTGAGTCGGACTGAAACTTGTGGTCGTGAATAACACCTGATGCTGTTTGCTAGAATATGACAGGATGAATAAAACACAGTAAATACAGGAGAGTTAAGTTTAAGATCTCCG
The DNA here is from genome assembly GCA_903131615.1 of Diplodus sargus. NCBI lineage: Eukaryota > Metazoa > Chordata > Actinopteri > Spariformes > Sparidae > Diplodus > Diplodus sargus. The sequence goes on along the minus strand of CAEMYA010000138.1, from coordinate 1,114,947 downwards.
TCTTTGAGGGTTAATGAGACAAACAGGTGACTCTGTGTGGGACATATATCAAGTAAAGATGGCCACTCCCAACTTTATATTATCTAACTTTCATATTAAAAGATGAAAATAATGTATTTACCGTCATTTTTGTATATTATTTTTATTTTATGCTTATTTCTTGCTACTCCTCAACATGCATTGCTGTCCCATCCATCCTCTGTCTGTCCCGGCAGAAGGATTCCTCCTCTGCCTCCTTCTCTTTTTAATCTTCTGTTGAAGGTGTTTGTTTTCTTTAAAGGTGTTCTGGCGGCACAGCGGGGGTCCACGTTCTCTGCACATATTGAGCCTCTTGGAGCAGATTTGGAAACATTCAACCATCCTCGTCTGTATCTCTTTAACAAATGTTTTCTTCCTCTTCATAATTCATTCTGTCTGCTCGTCATGTTGCACTCAGATCTTTACTCCCCGTCATGTTTATTTTATAACGTGACCGATGTCATGTATCATGCGCGGTCCATCACGTCTCCCCTGGGACGAAGAGCCGCGCATTCCCCGTGTGTCTTTAAGAGCAGCCTGCGGTGGGGGCGGGGTGGAGGGGTGAGCCGTGGAGTTCCCTCCGAGGCCGCTAGGCGCGTCTCTGCTCCATGAAAGCTGCCGAGAGAGACCGAGGGCTGGAGGAGTGGAGGAGGAGGAGGAGGAGGAGGAGGAGGAGGAGGACGATGAGGAGGAGGGAGGGGGGCATGAGAGGAGGAGAGAGCAGAGAGAGAGGACGGTGTTTTATCAGCCAAGTGCAGCCTGGATCGTGAGGAGCGGACGATGAGGGGGAAAAAATCCCACTCTTGTTTCTTTTTCTCCAACATCACCGTCATTAACATGTAGACCGGCGTGCGTCAAGAGACCCGGAGCGTGAATGGTATCTGCTGTCTAGGATGAACATAATTCTAATTATAGTTGTGAATTAAAAGACATTTTGGATTAACGGCGGACTTGTTTCTTGGACTGGAAGAGGTTCCCTTAAATTGTTTTCCGCGCGTGTGTAGATGTTTGGACCGCATTTAACCTGAGTTTCAACCCATCTGGAGTGAAAAGTGCGCCAGTCTTATTTCCGAGGCTTATTTCCAGCGCTTGAGCGTCGGGATTTTTGTGGAGGGGGCTATGTGGCTTTTGAAAAGGAATGCACCTTACCCTAACGGGACATAACGCACAGAGGAATACTGTCTGAGGTGGAACAGGAGCAGCGGATGGGGATCCCTCCTTCACGGTAAATACACATTCGGACTTTAATTCTGCAGACATGAATGCATGTGCTGTGAGCTTTGACACTTGAGCAACTGCGCTGCAGCGGGCTGCTGCTCTTAGTTCATGGTTTACTCGGCAGGATGATGTGCTGATGGTGGAGGACAAGTTCGAGTGGATGTTGAGATAACGAATGCCGTTTTTTCCTCCCCATGACGTGGTTTTGTGCTCAGTGGATGTGGGGGGGTTTAGTGATGAGAGGGTGAAGTGTGCATTTGGAGAGGCTGTTGGAAAAACACGTCCTCCGTGCACGGGCGAGAAAAAGCTGCATCTCCTCTCCGCCGCTGTCTGCCACTTTGGGTCCCTCTCACTCTGTTCCAAGCGCATGGACGCACAGAGCTGCGCACTCTCAGCCCGGCGAGCTGCGCAAAAAAAAAAAAAAAAAAAAAAAGATTGGGAAAATAACGCTGTGGCTGGAATGTCTGAGTGGTGAACGTGTTTCTCAGAGATGTCACCCTCGCTGCAGAAACTGTGTGTGAGATATCATCCGGATTCAACAACCGTCGGCCGCGCCGTCGTTTGCCACCTGCAGACTGCGCGTCTAAATCTTCCGTCTCCAACTGTCACCGCGCGGCACAAACACCGAGTCCATTCATTCTCACCAGACATGAGCGAGCTGACCTCGTAGATTTTGGGGGGCTTTTGATTGTGAAACACTTGTGAATCAAATTAACAAAATAAATAAATAAATAAATGCATAAAAATCTCCTCCGGGATTATTCCTGGGGGTCAGGATGGAGGGGGGTGAGAGGAGCTGTGTGTGTGTGTGTGTGTGTGTGTGTGTGTGCGTGTGTGTGTGCGTGTGTGCGCGCTGAATGGAGTCTCTCTATCCTCTGTCCGAACCGGGAGGAGGAGGAGGAGGAGGAGGAGGAGGAAAGTTGCGCCCGTCGGCCGCTGCGGGGGCACCATCACACCATCACCATATAAAACTGGATGAATGCGGTATTTGTGTGTGTGCGCGCGCGCTCCAAGGACTTGTCATACCCAAAAAATAAATAAAAAATGAAGCTAGAAAAAGAGGCTTTGGATGGTGCGATGCGTGGCCCCCTCCACAGTTACTGTCTTCACTGACATTCCGCGGACGCAGGTAGAGGCCGGAGCATGCGTGCAGGCTGACGACTGCGCGCAGTTACAGAGATGTTAGTCATGACTTTAGCTATGCGGGCAGCTGGAAGACTCGCCGGGCAGGTGATCCTAATCAAGCCTGAGTGATCATGCATATTTTGTGTGGTTTTTTTTTTGTGGAAGCTGCTGTCAGGAAGGCACAGCAGCTTCCAAATGTTAATGTGATCCTGTGTGTTCAGGTTTGTCAAAAATACAGCAGGGGTGACTCCTGGCTGTCCGGGACTACATGTGGCGACCCCCTGCTGCCAACATCCCCCAGTGTGTGATCACAGCACCGTGAGGCTCACATGGATGTTCCTCAGCTGGTTTTTTTTGTTTGTTTTTTTGGGTGATTTGGAATGAGAGACCGGCTGTGTGAGAGCAGGCAGGAAATGTTCAACCTTTTGATATTTTCTCATTCACCAGGATTGCACATCTGCTTTAAGGTCACATGTGACATCTGTGTGAATATCTGGTGAATGTTCCTCAGTATCTCCTTTTATCAGCTGAATGAGAGAGTGAACAGGACGAGATCACGTGGGGAGAATAAAGCAGCTCCAGACATTAGATGATCTGCACATGACCCCCCTCCTGCTCCTCGCCGCGTTACTGTGCTCTCCTCGAATGGCGGTGGAGGCTGCATCCATGCTGTTTCCGGCAGAGGTTGTCGGTGGTGGGCGGGGGGGCTCCAGTAGTTCACACTGCTCAGTCCCAGGGGCTCTGATCTACATAGCTCAGCCCTCAAGGAAAACATCTACTCACCACTCATGGCTCTCTCCGTCTCTTCTCCCCTCACGGATCTCTCTCCTGATTTACCCACATCACTCTCCTCTTCTCTTCTCTTCTTTTCTCTCCTCTCTTCTTCTCTTCTCTTCCGTTTCTGTACATAGGAGGGAGCTAGTTGGTAAATTATAGATTCCTTGTTGACTCATGCTGTGGTCCTGTTGTTTCTGGAGAAAGTGGCCGCCTCACTGCCTGGTTACCTGTTTTGTTTTTTGGAGCTTTATTTTTTTTCTCTCTCCATGTGACGCTGACTGTTGAAATTGCAGGATGGTTTGAACAGTTTCACTGCAGTTGGCACGCAATGCCTCTATCTGTGGCTGAATCATCCCAGTTCAAGAAAACGCTCAGATTTTTGTCTTACTAACACCATTAAAGACGGGATGAATGGGGTTTTTGAATAAAGCAACACAGGTAGACATAATTCACACTAGGTTTTCCAAGTGTGTCCCAATTCCCTGGTTGGTTGCCTTCTTCCGAAGACAGGGCCGACTGTATGAACTGTATGTATCCCTCAGACGGTTGAGACACAGCGTGTCCCCTCCTCAGGTGTCATAGTCTCCTTTGCATTCACTGAACAGTAGGTGTTCATCAGCTTGTTCAGTAGGAAATCCTGGAGATAATGGTCAAGACTTTGTGGCAAAGTAGGTACAAACATCTTAAGAGATTTCTTATCTCACAAGAGAGAATATCTGTAAACTGCAGACACACTTCATGGTAATAATATAGAACATGTGACTGTGTGGTGCAACTTTCACGTGACCGTGTTTCTGGGTATATGTTCAGTGACCTGCATGTCCTAAAGGCTGTGAAGCAGTTAAACGCCAGCTTTCATCTCTGAACTGCATTTTGATCGAGTCTTTTGATTGGGACGGGGATTGATGGCACATTGTGTGTCCACTCTCAGAATATAGATTTGGAGGGAACAACTCCTGAAGTGAGTGACAGTTATTCTTTGCAAAACACTCGAGCATTTGCAGTTTATTAAATGTGTTGCCAAAGCCAAGTAAAGCAGTCTGTCACCTTAAAGGTCCTATTTTTTAAGATCTTTGATTTTCCAACTCGTTTGGAAAACTCAAACGTTGACCAGTTCAGAAATGCGACTCCATCTTACTAACCGGACCTTTAAAGTATTCAGAATTAACATAAACAAATGAGTGTGTTTGCTGAAAGAGTGAGTGGTGGTGAAACAATCTGACATGACACCACCTAGTTGATCACTAATAGCTAGCTACCTGCTACTCGGCTACAATGAAGAGCGGCAGCTTTGAATAACTGAAGATCATTTTCCTCACAAAGCAATCGAGTTCCCGGGGGAAGGTTTTACTGGGGAAACAATTACGTGTGACACTTCTGGTGCTTGACTGAACTAGCATAATAACTGATGTGCTGGCAGCACTTTCAAAGCATTAGAAGCGTTAGCTAAGTGGGCTAAGCAATAGTAATAAATAACTGATGACTGCTACACGATGAGGTCGCTAACGTAGATCTTTATGAATGAATGCTGCTATGAGGAAAAGGATTAGGATTAGGCTGGTTCTGGCGTGACAGGACGCACAGGAAATAATAACAGAATTCACACTTACGAGATAATGTGGATACAAAAGAGCATTGAAAAGTTATCCCAGACAATCCTGTATTTACTGTAAATAATGTCTGTGAACGTGAGGCGACTGTAAGGTTCACTGCATGGAATTTTACCAACCAGTTTGTCAAAAGACAAAACTTTTCAGGCAGATGGTCGGTTGTGCAAAGTGCGTACTTTACTGGAGACCAGAAGTTTAATTTGGTTTCTTTAAACCTCCTGTAACCACAAAAGTAGAATCAGGAAACACTTGTTTTTCAAATGATCACATGGGACTTTACCTGCTATTTAAATTCAGGTATGACGGCTTGTTATAAGGGACATAATGTGTGTGTCTGTGCAGTGTGTGTTGTCGATGGTCCATGGTGCAGCAGCTCAGTCCGGACATTGAGGCGGACGAATGACTACGAGGTTGCTGGTTTGATCCCTGGCTGTGTTTTGTTCAGGCAGCAGTGAGGTTGTGTAATGGTATTGAATCAATAGCGTAGAAACACTGCTGAATAAACCATATTTCGTGAAGATCTAATTGCACTGGATCCGCGGCAACAAGGAAACAATTACAATATTTTAAATATGCATCTTTCTCTACTGAGACAGCAGAAAATAAATTAGGTATTGACAGGGATACAGAGAGGGCACGAGTGCTTTCACCCAGCTAATCTATACTTTCTTCCAGAGGAAAGCGGTTCAGTTTTCCACTTCTCACATGTTGATGGAATTTTTTTACTGCTTTCTTCTGCTCAAGTCGCAGACTGATATTTACCAGCTCGGATGGAGAATAGTGGATTTGTCAGGGTTGCAAATCAGGAACCAGCTCCGGCTCTGAATCAGCCAGGAAAGAGAGAAAGAAGTGTAACGAATAGTTAGATTTCAAGTGTGACCATGAAATATTCTAACACTGCTATCAGTGTGACGCCTGATAGTAGTGTTAGAATATATTGTGATACGATTACAAAGTGACACTTGTTCCTTTGTTGCTTTAACAGGTAACATGCACTTAAGATTGACAAATTACAAAAAAGGTTCAGGGTTCTTTTCTCAGTCATTCAACAACACTGGGTTGTACAAGGAATTGCAAATTGTAGTTTATGCTACGCAAGAAAATATATAGTTGAGTCTCAGACTCTCAGCCTGAGGAGAGAAGCTGCTGTGTGCTAGTCTGGTTGTATGGCGGTGGTCACTTCTGTATCTCTTACCAGATGGCAGCTCAGTGTTGTCTTTCCGTGGATATCACTGTTGTCGGCGGATGGACCCATAATGTTCTGGGAGGTTTTTAATAACCCGCTTTAGAGCCTTCCTATCCCGGGCCGGTGCGCGAACCAACCCGGTTTGTGATGTTTCCAGTCAGAATGCTTTCTGTTGCTCCTCTGTGAGAGCTGATGAGAACCTGGCAAAGTTGAGTTCGGTTATCACGGTTGAAATGCTGTTCCAAACTGAAAATAGAAATGTCTGCTCAACATCCATTTGGATTAAATTGGGTGGAAACGTAATACGTCCAGTATTTGCATGAGGAAGTCCCGGGGATTTGATCACACCTGGCCTGTCGGGGGCAGCTTACATGAATCACATGGTGTTCCTGTTTGTTTAGGAGTGGTTAATGAGGGGACTGTGGTCTTAGTTTGAATTATGTGGGAATGTATAATCATACCTGGAGAGCAGTGTTCAGCGTTTTAGTTTTTTTTTCCGTAATTTGTGTTTCATTCCTCAACGTACAGCTCGCTCTGTGAATCCTGTTTTGTTTTGGTTGTCATAAGGTCATTTGATATTGTCAAAGATATTTAGAAATGATGTGGCACTTAAGATGGAGTACATCGTGTCCTTCATAGAAGGACATTTCTGTCATATAAATTGAGTCTTTTGAAATATTATCGTTTGAATTTGTGGGACTGTAAATTGTGATTTTTCCATTTGATAATCCTCCGTCATTTCCTTCCAAATGCATTTTAAAAAGCTTGTTTTTCTGTCAGTATCATATGTCTATCATTCATTATCATTATGCAATTATTAGGAGTTGGTTTGTTGAGATAAGCAGCGGACGGCACTCGACTCTCCAGTCTGGTGCAATTACATAATTGCAAAAGAAGAGGGCGCAGCGCTGCGTCATTAAACGAGTGGCTGTGAAACAGCTAAAAACAAACCTGACGGACAAACAGGATTTCAGTTTGATGAATGTTGCAATCTTCACATCGCTCTGATGTTCCAGTCTGCTGCTCCTCAGTGGAGCGGAGGCTTCAGGAGATGTTAAAGTCACATTCTTCATGTACATCATGATGAATTCCCTGCAGTCCGAGTTCATTGATCCACTGACGTTTTGCTGTTCCTGACTCACAAACTTCTTCACCTCAGTTGATATTATATCCGGTTGGAGCGATACATACGTGAGCTCATCCATCCACACGGATCACAACCCCATCCTGTGGTTATTACAGCGAGAACCTGCTGCTTTTAGCTTTCAGATGCTTCACTGTAGGGCGTGAAAGTAGAAACAATCCTTTAGGAAACCAACTCACGCTTTGTTGACGCACAATATTAGCATGGCTATCATTTTTCCGCAGCCTGCTGAAGGTGCACATTGCTGCTCGGCTCGTGCTGTTCCTTTTGATTTTTACAGTGTTTTATTTGCATTGAATAAAAATAAAACAGATCAACTGACAAATGTGTCAAAATTCACCAAAGAAGTGCCAGTCATCTGAAGTGATCGCGTGCGTAGACGTGAGGGTAAAACGTAACAGGGGAGTCGTGATTCCTACAACAGCCACATTCAAATAAAGAATTCAGAGATGGAAGACGGGGAGGAAGCTGTTCCTGCTCAAATAAAGTAGACCACAGGGTGCACTGATACCTGCATGTTATCAGTGATGACAGGCAGAGGTGATAAGAAACACAGCAAGCGGGCAGAAAAGATAGAATACCATTTCACAACGGCATCTTGTTCATGGCCGGTGGCAGCCGAAAAGCAACTCCACGTACTGAGAATCCAATACAGCAGTGCAACGTCTCAGGAGTCGAGGGCCGGGCTATTTTTAATGCTGGGAGGACAAAATAACACGGTGTCTGTGCGGACCAACACTTGTTGAAGCTCCTGGCAACTGCAGACTTGTCATCTGCTGCGTGTGGCCAGTCCTGCGCTCACTGACGCGGATGTGTAACCATTGGTTGGTCTTATGTGCACGCTATAATCCAAAAGGACAGGAAGAGGAGGAATGAGATGGAGGGAGGTGGAGACCAGACAGGATGTCTCACCATACATCCGACACATGACTGGTAGCAGCTGATTATTATATCAGAAGACGGTTCAGTCCTGAGGTTGTAGAAGTGTTACAATGCATACATGCTCTCTCTAAAAAACACACCGTGGGAATTGAACAGATTCATCATCTCTCTGCTTTATTCTAAGAATTGTGATATTGCTGGTTTCAGTGGACAGTTTTATTGTTATTGTAACGAACCGTATGAAAGCTTGGCTGGTTTTAAAAAGCACTCGCACCGCTATTCAAGAAGCTCTCTGTTGGAAGAACACTGATTAAATCCTAATTTTCTTAGGTGAATGATTCACCTGTAAAATTGTTCAATTTACAACAGATAATGTGGAATATTTTTTCTAAAGTTTGTGCCGCGTGATGATTGATTCAGGGTTTGTTTTAAACTCCAGCGCGTTTTAACTGTTCAGCTCTGCAGGGACTTCCTGTGGTCCATTGTTTGAAATTAATGTTCAGCCGCTGAGCGTTTAAAACCACAAAACACTTTTTTTTAAAAACTTATTTGTGAGCTCCCAGGATTTAAAAAAGATACAGCACATGTTAACATTAAGCAGGAACAAAGAAAGCAGGAAAAAAAAAACTGAATTTGTTTTTACACTTGAAACTAAAACTGTTATACATAACAATGACATATTGTGTCATCCACAATATTTCTCCTCATTCTACAGCCTGACAACAAAACAGATCCTTCACTGGCTGACATGCAAAATACAGTAAAAGATATTGAAAATGAAAATGTACCACAGTTTAACCTTCACAGGAAGGTCACACTGTTTCCTTGAGGTAAATATGTGATGTGATTTGAGGAAAAACTCAGAAATGTCGCCTTTGGTGTACGGTGCACTGTCCAGCAGAAACCAGCAGTGAGGGCTGAACAGGTCCTGCTCGTTCCTGTGATGTGATTTTGAAGGAAAAAAAAACCTGAACTCATGTTTTTTTCACTTTTTGCCTGCACTGGTGGTCAGAAACTCTTTCACGAAGGCGTCAGCAGAGACATTTGATGGAAACCGAGTAAAAAATGCCCGATGTCAATACTACAAGGTGTATTTCCAGTTCAAGTTATTGATGTGAACCCAAAGTATGTAAAGCTCATGACTTTGTTGTTGTTGTTCTGTTGAGGTTTGTGTCATTGTGTAGAAATACCGCTAGCAGCCAACTGTGTAAATGGATCTAAAGAATCAAACCCAGTGAAATGGTGCATAAAGGCATTTTGTGTTGCGGGCCGTTCAGTTTAAATTAGCTGCCGTACTGTAGTTTCCACTGTAGATCCTGCAGATCTGAGAAGATCAGAGTAATAGTGGGTAGCAGCGCAACATTCATCTGACTGCTCTTCAAACCGCTGGCTACACTGTCTGCCTTGCTAATGGCTCCTGACAGAAAGGTCTATACGGAGTAATGGGGATCCCTTCGTTCTTGCTTAGTTTGCTGAGTGAACACAGCTGAATGAGCCGAGCAGCGGTAGCGGTTGAGGATTTGCATCGATGCATAAAATAAAGTATTGCGCCTTTTCCACACAAAACCCAACAACCCACACTTAACATCATGATGAGGTGGAAAACACAGAGAGGGATAGTCAGAAAGACGAGGCACAATGCTAAACTGGCGAAGGAAATGCCCTCCTCTAAGTGGATGAGCCGGTTTAACAGAGAGTTGCCACCATAATGCAAACACACGTTCATTGTTGCTGCATTATTAAAACGTAATTCTGATGTGTTATGTTGTTTTTAGCTACAGAGGGGACAGCAGGTGCTTTCAGTACTGTGATACGTGCAAACAGATATTAGTGGTCCTCAGATGTGTGTGTGTGTGTGTGTGTGTGTGTGTGTGACGTGGCTGAACAGAGCAGGTTTCTACACGAGCCGTCTCGAAAAGGGTGCTTTTATTAGAGTGTTGCTCCGTCTCACCAGGAAGTACATTCATATTAGATGATCCTTCAAAACATGAATAGCGGTTGCAAAATGAAGTGCCGGTGCAGTGAGTATGTCGGCGGGTCGGCTGTGTTCTGAATGTAGTGCAATCGTCCTGTCGTAGATTTCTGAGTTCCTGTTCACTCACAGATGGGCGGTTAACAAAAATGACACATGTAAAGTGTTTCGGTGCACGTGAACACAATTGTGTTCTTTTGACAGTCGAAGTCTTGCTGTTGTGAGCTGTCATACGATTGAATCTGAGCGAGGAAGGCGCAGTGGACGATTGGGTCGATAAAAAATAGTTTTTACTCACATTTTTCTTCTTCTTCTTCAAAAAAAGATTTGTTTTTAAATCATTGGCTTTTTCATGGCTGTATTGGAAAAGACCAGCTGAGGAGTGGAAGGAGAGGAGGAGGGTGATCGGAGTACCTGCTCTACCGACCCAGCTGCTGGATGATCGGATGACTTCTATATGAAGTGGGTCAGGAGGATTTCCATCATAACAATGCAGTGTTATGTTGAGTGACCTATAATTTGCTTGTGATTACGTTAGTGTGACCAAATTAATCTGCCCCAGCTCCTGTTAGTGGATAGATTTTGCCGTCACGCTGAGATGTCTGAGCACAGAGCATGGTGCCGCGGTGAAGGCCGGTGAAGGCCACGGTGAATCCCTAGTTGGTGTTTTCAGGAGTCATTTTCTTCCTTTCAAATGTAATAACTATGATCGACAATGAGCTAAAGGATTTAATCACTTGTTTACATACGGCAGAGTAAATAAATTGCCGCAGGAACCACAAGGGCAGAGAAGGAAACTGGAAAATACGTCCGACAAGATTACTCGTTGAAATTAAAAAGGGCATAAATTGGTAAAGAACATGGTTTTGATTGTGATCCAACTGAACTACTATACAATGAGATGATCCCCCCCCTCCTCTGTCTTGTGTCTGTGCCCGAGGGGTGTCTCTTTAAAGCCTTCAAATCCTTTCACACATTTGTGTCTGCTGAAAGCTCACCTGAGGATAGAGCTGAAAAGAACAGACTGTGCTGGCAGGCTGATAGGGCTGTTAAGGTTACATGGCTGGAGTGTGTGTGTGTGTGTGTGTGTGTGTGTGTGTGTGTGTGTGTGTGTTTACATGGCCAGAGAGTGTGACTGCAAACCGGCTATGTTGATAAGTGTACGTGCAGACAAGCGTTACTCAGTCGAGGGGTTCCTGGAAAAAACCACAGTACAAATGGAGCAGCATTAATACACTGAGCTTGTTCTGTTACACACGACTGCAGCGGCGTCGCTCCACTTTCTCCTTTATCTTAAGCATCTATTTGTTTTTTAATGCGAGTAAGATCATTTAGGAGACCTTGGGTGCACAGAAAATACCAAAGCCTTTCATAGAAGATCTATTATTCACAGTTTGTTTATACGTTTATCGATTTGATCCCTTCATTTAATTATTCATATTTTAAGTTATTTGAAAATCAATCTGTTCTGAATCTGGATCTGCAACAAAATAGACATCATGTTGTTTTGCAGATATTTTTGAAGATGACCTGGTTATTGTAAGAATGAACCTTCACATTCCACTAACAACAATCAAATTTCACAAGAGATACGTGACATTTGCAAACATGCTTAATAGAGTTGTCTTTTTCAGCCTTAACTGAACCATAACTGTGCTTCAACTTTGTTTATAGATATATAGCTTACTTGTTATATAATTAATAAAAAAGTTATTATGCTGTAGATGAACGCGGTGGTCCAACTGATCTGAAGTTTCTGCTGTACTTATTTCATGTACCGTTTTTTCTTTGCTAGCATATATTTATATATTATATTATATTATATATTATATATTTTATAAACCAACAGCGACAGTCACTATAACTGATAACTTTTGGTTAAACGCAAAAGAAAATTTGTGTACAGACATGCTATTGTATTTCAAAATAAGTAGTTGTGGTTCTTTGCTGTGCAGATTACAGGCTTGAGGTTTGTGTTCTTCTGAATGATAAACAGAACAACTTGACACACAACCCCAGTGAACTCTCATAGTCAGGCAAAATAATGTTGGAATATGTATGAACTTTAAAGAGTTACCAACCCGGGCTGACATTTCTGGGATCTGTCAGAAAAATTACCACAAACTGTATTTCCAAAATCAATATATTCGGAATATTTATGCTTTCTGTTTCAGTGTGATTTTCACTATTCATATCGCCAAAACCAATATTTTTAGGGGGAAAAAAATCAAATGTTTTAAGTTTGAAGTACATGCGACGCACTGCCTTAGGGTCCATAATGTTTCAACTTCAATCTGTTTTGATGTGTGTTGGCTAAATCGCCTGAGCATACCAACCGCGCTAACTCTGCAATTTCAAAAGGGACAACCTAGACTCCTCACAAGAGATGACTTTAAAAAAAAAAAACCTTGAACATCCTCGGAGAGGCAATTTAGACATCACGCCTTGAAGTCAAAAGTTATATAAAACAGCATCAAAAAGTCATGAAAACAAAATCCCAGACCACCGGCCCCAGCATCGGCCGTCGCGTAGCCTCTTAAGTCTTCGCCCCGGGGACGCGGCTTTCCACATATGTACCTCAAACTAACTGGCTAATTATGTCTTTGAAGCGGGCTTGAACTCTCTCAGGTCGTAACGCAGGTGGGAAAGACGAGTCGAGTGATTTGGAGATGAAAGTAAATGAATTGGATTCAGCAGAGTTAGAATGTAAAAGGTTAGGAACACGATATAATGAGCCGACCTGCCCGGGCTGCCTGAGATTCGGGTGTATAAATGAGTGTGTGTTTTTTGCTGTGAATTGTGTTGACACTTGAATGCGTGTGAGCCGTCTGGAGGCAGCTCAGTTCACTGTGCTCGTGTCCTGAAGGGATCCATCTCGCGCTGAGCCAGTGTGGTGGCGAGGAAAGCCGGTTTCACGCCAACCCACCGCTTTCCCCATTGACCCTACTGGCAACCAGGCACAAAATGTCTGCCAGGTGAACCAAACAGCGAGGGGGAAAGCTCGGCTCTTCCCCCACCCACATGGATAACACCGGCCTCCTCTCCACTTTATCCAGTCTGCGGAATAAGGCACCAGCCTGCTTAGTATGAACGCCCACTGACCGACTGTGTGACCGAGAGAAAATATCCACACATCGATTCTGCTCTGCTGAGATGATGGAGTTGAATATAGTGCAGGCAGATTGGCGCTTAATGCACTCGTCCTTTGTGTGAGGTTATTAGGCTGCTGCTGTTGATGTAACAGACACATTTTAAAGCAGGTGTGTGTGTGTGTGTGTGTGTGTGTGTGTGTCCCCTAGATAGATTTCTAGTCTAGTGCTTCTATCACAGCCTGTTATATAAGCTCGTTTTGCTGATTTTAGTGTCTTGTTTTTATTACTAAACTTTCATTTTATCAGAGTAGATTAAGCACGTGCTAACATCTCTATTTTCAGCCCATAGAGGGAAGGAAAGGAAAGGAAAGTGAAGGGAAGGGAAAAGGTGGGAGATGAGAGGAAGAGGAGCAGAACAGGAGGCAAAGTGAGTTGACACATCCTCTCGGTGCTCATATACCTTCCTGCTCCCTAGGCGAGCATGTGTGTGTTTGTACGTGTGCTCGCGTGGCCTGTGTGTGCGAAGCGCTGGAGGCTCTGTGCTGGAGTTAAACTCTGTTCATGGCAGTGCAGGGCACGCTGATCCAGACCGACAGGCCTGAGCACAGGCTACATTCCCCGGTCAGCAGCCTGAACAACAGCTAGCCAGCCTCCTGGCAGGCAGGCAGCCCAGAGGCCGACATCCAACAGTCAGCAAACAGACAGCAAACAGACAGCAAACAGACAGCACACCTTGTTTAAAGAAACTGAAACAAAATAAGCAAAAGGCGTGTGCATGCTTTATATGTAGGTCCTAAAAATGAACATTAGTTAACAGGTATTAAAGCTCTTGTCAGTCCTTATGTGTGATACTTTTTCAAGGTACAATATGGAAAATTAACAAATTAGCTATAGTACGTGATGAAATGAAAAGTTTTAACAAAGCTGTGTTTTTATTAAGTTTACTGAGCTCCCAGTCCGGACCGCGAGCTGCACAGCTAACTGAGCTAACTGAGCTAACTAGCTAACGGCAGCAACAATTTTGGGGGGCGGACAATTCTTACATGTTGCACGTTTTACATGAATGACTGAATATTATTAGCAACATTAATTACAGCAGAATAAACATGTGAATTGTTAGATTACAAAACAGTTGTAAGCACCTATAAAAAACGCGTTAACAGTTTATTAAATGCTTTAGAACATTTTTAAAAACCTCATGAGTTTCTTGTTATTGCTTGTAATCATTACAAACACATTAATAACTTTAGGTGTTATGTGCTTTGCTTTTTTAGTTGCTTTGTTATAATAAATGCTTTATTACATATTTATAGGCAGTGAACTATGGACATATTAATAGTTAACTATGCTTTTTGAAGGCACTGTATATAAAGTCAGAGAAGTGACTTATTAAGGTTAATTAAATCTTTAATACGTCTTCATACCTAAACAAATGAATCATGAATGAATCAATGGTTCATTGCCAGTGTTTCCAACAAAGACATCCAGCTGCAGGCAGACCAGATCTTCTTCGTATGCCGGCAGTGTGATTGGGTTTAGGCGAGTGAACTACGGAAATTATCAGCGTTTGTGTTGGAAGAACTGCGTTACTCATGACACAAATTCACTATGTTAGTAAGTTAAAATAACTCACCAAGCTCCTCCATTTCACTCCATATACCACTTTGCATGACTTCTGCCGCCATCTAACAAGACACATACATTAGGATCATGATAAGCTGCTTTTATACAATGGATCTGTTGTCTTTTATCTGATGTGGAAGGCCTGAAATCTTAATCACTGCTGTGTCACGTGCAGCACCAAACTGTATACAGATGGACCTTAAGACGCATTAACTAACTCTTCTTTCAAGCATTATTGTTTTTGAATGGTGTTTGTCTGTTATTCAAGATTATACAAGAGTCCATGAATGTCTGCGTTTAGGCTTGTAGTCGTCATGGATACAGGAAAACAACTGAGATGTCATTGTCAGGTAAACTTAAACCGAGGCCAAGAGCTCATAATGAATGATAGTCTTGATTAAGAGCTTGTGAAATGGACCAGCCAGCCTTAAAGGTCTTCTGTGTCTATTCCTTGAAGTGTGCTGACTGAAGGATGGACAGGGCTTCATTGTTTCAAAGACCAGGAAGCCCAGATTGTGTGTTTATCAGAAATGACCCTCATCATCCTTCAAAAGACGAGATGGCTGATCTTAGATAAAACAAATCCAGGCAGATGGAGTCAGAGGAGAGAAGATTTTCCCAGAGAATATCGTGCGACGTGCTGTGCTGTGAGCTCCAGAGAGCTGCAGAGCTCCTGCCTGCCACTCCAGTGCTGAGTGAATTGAATACCGTTTCACTCCAGTCCCAATAAGTGAAGTGGTTGTGGATCGGGGATGGCTGCTGCGCCGCACATCGTGTCTGAGTGTTTGCGAGAGAGACCGATAAACAGACAATCACTTAAATGTGTCACCTGAAGCTACAGTAACTCCATACCTTTTTACTTTTATGTCGCTCTGACAGTTTTGACCTGGAGCTGTGAAGTTCCAGCCAGGATGACTCACATGGTGCTACTTTACTAATTATTTATTGTTCAGTTTTATTGTTCCCTCATTACACCTTCGCTCTACTTGTTTTTACTTCCTCTACACATCGATTGTTGGTCTTTGTTTCCCATGGATATTTTTAATATATTTAATAATATATAGAGCATTTTTTGCGCCATTGATTTAAAGAGAAACATTAAGAGACAGCTGTTGGTTTTATTAGAGGTACAGTAACGATGGCATTTGCCTTTACATTGACTTCATGCTGCCATTGATGAAACCAGCACAGTATGCTGAGGAATCACGTCCATAATGGACAATTTTTGGCCTCTTCATTTCCACCCAATGCCAACATTCAGAGGCAATGCAGAAAATATTTTGCCCTTGTTGTAGGACAAGACCTCTGACTTAATGCTACCAAACAGTAGTTACTATCAGCAGATTTGGTAGAAAGTGCAAATAAAAAGAAAGAATAATAATAAAAAAAAACTTTTGGGGAAACATTTGATGTTCCAGGTCTTTAGGTCATTATCTAAATTACCACAATAATTACCTCAAATATTCATTGGAAATTACCCCAACATGACTGATGATCATAGTCTGCTATTTTCTCAGCAAGCACATAATAAATAACTGGTAATATCGTGATTACTTTGTCAGGAAACTTCCAACTGGATTCTGCTTAACTTGCTGCTGTTCATGCCAGTTTATCTTCTAACTAGTTTCTGTCCAACATCCTCTCGGCAGGTCACTGAACTCAAGTGAGCTGTTGCAGTGTAATTGTAATAATTGCTGAAATTGCAGATAATTTGAACTAAAAATAAAATATGTTGCTTGGTAACTACCATCTACTTACCATGAAATATCCAGACCTGTAAAATGAAATATTGCTCAATTTGTAACAGTATTGAATGTGAATGGAAGTCGGCGCTACATTGAAGTGAGTTGTTGCAGCTTAGTTTTTAATAATTGTGATAGTTGGGGGTGATATTAAATCTATTTTTATTAAACAGGGAGCATGCATGTTAACATTGTTCCAATAAAAAATAATATAACTGATGTGCTGAACACAGACTTTATAGCTATTGCTAATTTTCGGCTCTTGTCTCTGGTTGGGCTTTAACATGTAACACATAAAACATACAGCTTCCACTGGTCAGTGTCATAAAAACAATGCACTACAGCATAAATACCACACTGCATCAATAAACATATAACTTGGCTCAAAGTGCAATAAGCTAATCATGGGTTCAGCTCTGGATTTCTGAGGTTGTCACTGAGCATATTCAAAGGTTTGGTGCAGTTGTTCAGTGTTTGTGTTGGGTTGTGGTTCAGGCCGCGTTGAAAACAGTCTTGAATCTATATGAAAACTGTAAGTATGTGATGCTCAAAGAGTCCGTGAGCCAACAGCATCATGCACGCTGGATTATTGAAGCCTGGTAAACTTCCCTTTATGGACACAGCAGTAATTGTACAACTTGTGATGTGAAACTATTTATAGTGGACTTTGTCAGAAGGGTTCATCCCCCACCCCCCTTTTTGCTGGCTCATCTTTGCCTTCTTCCTCCCTCTCTCTTTTTCTCCCCCTAACACACACACACACACACACACACACACACACAC
>CAEMYA010000138.1:1067359-1085505 GCA_903131615.1 Diplodus sargus | reverse complement strand
AAAAAAAGATAATAGCTGTGGTTTCCAAGAAATGGGTAGACTTGAGGATAAGTGTTTTTATTTTTCCACTTTTAACGTTTCCTACCGTTTCAGCAGAAAATGGGGAAGAAGAAGACACATGAAATCACCATATTAAAGAGCCTGTTGAATGTGCAATTATGCTGCAGCTGAGATTGGTGACATGATTGCTCTTTTGTGCTGCTTGTCATGGTAACGCAGGCTTTCCGGCTCATGAGTTTTGCTGTTGCACAGCAATCAAACTTTGTGACTGCCAGGGCGAATGAAGGAAACATTCTCAGTGTAATTCAAGCTCGAACAAATGCTGATTACGGTTGGGCAATAGAACGTAATTTTTTAAACCCACACCAAGCAGATAACAACACTTTAATGACATACTTTTAATTAACATGAACAAGGAGAAGCTGCCTTGTTAAACCAAAAATCATACAGCAGTATTCTTCTTATAATTATTTCACCGGGCATCTCATTTTGAACATTTTCTGCAAATCATGTATTAAAAGTCATTCAGTTCTGCAACACAACAGCATCCTGTAGAGACGATGGCATTACTGAAACGTATTTATGTTAATGTGTCGGCACACACAGGACTTGGTTATAGAAAGATTGTGGTCTTGGTTTAAAGGGACAGTTCATCCAAAAAATACAAATTCAGTGGTTATACTCTCTGCCATGCAGATGCACAGTTGGCTGAAGTTTTGTACTCATCCAAACATTTCTGGCGCTTCACAGCAAAACAGCGTTTCAGCATTCTCCTAAACAACTGAGGTCGCTAGGGACGGAAACCGAGGGAAGATAAAATGGCTCCCTGCTGCTCATCCTGTGTTTTCCAAGTCTTTGGGAGCCCCACGATCCCAAATTGATTTGAAGAGACGTCATGTACAGCCCAGAGTTGGGCATCCACTTCAGACAGGCTGTCTGCTTTTAGCTTAGCAGCAACAGAGAAGACTCTGGCTTAAAAAAAGAATTTGTACATAACATTTTTTCAAAACAGTTTGGCTTCCAGAGACTTGGATTACTTTGGACGAGCTGCAGGGAGCCATTTTATTTGCAGTTGTTGTTTTGTTTTTGTTTTTTTAACTTTTTTTTTAAAACCAGTCCATTTACTTCAGCTGTTTAGGAGAAAGCTTTTAGGGGAAATGTTGTTTTACTGTGAAGATCCAGAAATGCGTCTTGGGCTACGAAACAAATTTTATATTGTGGGTGAAGTGTTCCTTTAATACATTACAAGGTTTGCAGTGTATCAAAGCTTGATAAATCATGTGTTTAACTTTTAATGGAGACCACAATATTTTCCAAAGCTGAACCAAAGTGCTTTTGTTGCTCAAATTTAACAACACATGAAGCTGAATGACCGAATCAATCTGGAAAAGGCTTTGAAATTATCGAAGAACACCGGGCTTGCATAAAAAAATATGATCCGTACACTCACTATTGTGCAGTTAGACCTTGAATTTCTTGTGTGTGTGTGTGTGTGTGTGTGTGAGACAGATACATGAACTCATATCTTCGTTCCAGTTTTCCAACATCCCTCTGTTGCTTATCACATTTCTGTAATTACCTCCAGTTTGCTTGTGGATCATGCTAAATTATCCATGATCAAACACTCTGTCTCTCTATCACACACACACACACACACACACACACACATGCAAACAACAGTGTGTATTTCAGACTCTGCAGTTTGATCTATATCTCCTCCTGTCTTTGTTCCCCTTTTCTTCCCATTATGGTTCAGCTGCTGCTCATGTTGTAAATGTCTGTACATCTTGTTCTTTCATACCTGCCTGCCACTCATTTTCTGCATTTCTACCTGGGATGTGTGTGTGTGTGTGTGTGTGTGTGTACTGCTGTGAGGAGAACAGGCTGTGTGTCTTGCCTAAAGCGTGTGTGCGTGTGTGTGTGTGCACATATTTCCATGTGCGTGTGTGCGTCTGTGTAATCACGTCATATCTCCCTTAAGGCGTCTCAGCTCGTTGAGGTGTTTGCGTGTGAAAATAGTGTATTTTTGTCAGCCGACCAGACAGCTTGTCATGTCAGAGTGTGTGTGTGTGTGTGTGTGTGTGCGTGTGCGTGGAGCTAAATAGGATTTCCTCAGTGTATGAAGTCTGAAGGTGAGCTCATCCAGGTGGAACATTGACTCCGAAGCTGTGTGGAAAAAAGAAAAAAATACAACCCATCATGTTCCTTAACACACATGCACACACACATACACACACTTACATAGATAACAAACACAAAACAACGTACAGATTTTGTACTGAAAATCCTTTCGTCCTGGTTCTGTAAAGCGAGAGATTACTGTGGATTTATTTTAGTCAATTTGCTTATTTTTTGCCCCCTCTGACCTCACTCTGTATATTTTATTTTTGTTTTATTATTGTATTGCATTTAGTTTCCTGTGCATTAAAACAGACACGCCTTGCACAAATGGTGACTTATTAAGATAAAAAAATAAAATACATTAGTAGTGAGTATGGAGCCTTGAATGGAAAAAAATAAACTATTTATGCACTCAAAAGTTTTGTCTTCTCTCACAAAATGTTTGCATCACAACGAAGACGACAATAAAGACGTGCTGCGTAGTTTGATACAGTAGTCACACCAGAAAAGTAGTAATCGTGGTAATGTAGCTACAATCTGCTGATCTCGGGGCATTGTTGTGAAAAATAGCTCTTTTTTTGAGAATCGGTGTACGACACTGACACATAGGACAGCGGAATGTCCTATTAATATTAAAATTAATATTAATTTGATATGAGACACGAGTGTTTCCCTGAACACTTCTGGCAACTAGAAAATGTTAATTAGGGACAAAAACTGCACAAATGAAACACCAAACTCTCCTCCTGACATTCAGCTGACAGCAATAACATGACCCACATATGTTACATTTTGAGATTTAAGTGTTTAGTTTATTTAACTGTGATTGTTAATGTAAACATCACATACTGTCATGTAGTGAAACCCCACTGCCAGATATGAACACCTGTGACACCCGAGATGAAAAACCATGTGTTGCGTAACGGAACTTGTGTCTGTACAGGAGACCAGAGAAAGATGATTCAAAAGTCTCTTTATGTTCAGCTTTCAAAACTTTTCTAGCTTCTTACTGAATCTCTTTCGTGTCTCTCCTGCGTCCCTCTTTGCACTCTCAGATGTCTGCTTTATTTTATTACATTATCATCGTTCGCTTTCAGCTATTTCAGGAGCCGTGTAGATTTACTGCTTGTGAAAATGCAACATTTCATACTCTTGCTTCAGAATTAAAGCAGTTGAATGGCTAAGTAATGGAGTGTTTTCATTGTGGGAAAAGAAAATAATATGAATTTAGCTTGTGAAGCTGAATACTGTGAGGAGGAAGTATTTATACCATATATCATATCATCAGTTAAAAGCAGGAAGCTATGTTGTACTAGACATGCGAATCCCTGCCACGCTGGGCTGATGTGATGAGTCAGCCAGCACATGTGCATGCGAACGCCCCATTGGATGGTTAAAGTCCTTAAAGCTAAAGCTAAAGGTTAAAGCTGTTTTACTGTCTACATCATTTGTGCATGGCAGATAGCATGGGTGAGGATTTAGTTAAGGGGAAGTGGTCACATTAAAGGGGAACGCTAATTGCAGGTTTGTTGCAGGACACAAAGTCCAGATTCCAGAGTGATAGTCTGACCTGCTGACACATGCATCCCCCACCTTGACCTCCACACTTTGACGTTCTGCTCTGCAACATTAAAGGTCACAGTTCCTCTTCCATTGGCACTGAGCCTTGGCATTTAAAAACCTGTCACGATACCCACTTTTTATTCTGAATGCCTGTGTCTAATACAGTTCGTCTTATTGCTAGTGGCAGTGCGCAATCAAGTCTGCGACTCTCTCCCAAAAAGATCCCCACTTTCTCGCCTGACTCTGGAGGGCAGTCAGCATTAAGTGCAGGATGTAAAGTTAAACTGGAGGACAAACCTGTCACACTCCACCATAACCACGAAACATCTGCCACCGGGAATACTAATGGAACCCTCACTTTTTAAGCTGTTGAGTAATATTACCTGCATATTATGTTTCTGTTTGACTGGTTGATTCGTGCGAAAATCAAATGGCGCTTCTGCTAATTGTCGATCTTTTCGTGTGCTGCAAAAATAAAGACTCCTGAGTTAGAGTCTCTTTATTCTCTTCATGTGAATGCTGATTGTTGCTGTGTTTCTGTGTTGCAGGGGACAGACTTTTGGACCAACGTCCTCCAAGTTCAACAACCACAGCCACTGCATCGCTAGTCCTGCTGCTGCTCCCGCTGCTGTTCACGGCGGTCTGCTCGCCTCAAAATGATGGAAACCGTCATCACTGACTGGCTGGTCTACCTTGTGAAAAGTGGAGCTTAAAGATGGTGTCTTTACCGTCGTCTTCATCGCAGCTGTTGTTCAAAGGACCTTTTTGAGGAATATTTTCCACATTGTGAGGAATAATTCTCTGGTTTCACCTTCAACGAGGCAGAGGAAATTGATGGCTGCTACGTTTCCACTGGATGGTTTGCACTGCCTGGATTTTCAAAAGGATCACTAACAGCCACCACTCCGTCTGCTCCGGAGTTACAGTCTCGCTCATGCCTGTGAGTGAATGTGGTTTTAGTGTGATTGTGTGGTTGTGTTTGCATCTGCATGGCGTAAGTGAGAGCTGAAACATAAGGATTTTTTTTTTACTCTGAAAGGACAAGAGAGGACACAAAGAAGTAGAAAACAAGGAGTAGCAGCTATGTCCCAGTGGAGGCACCATTCGAGGACTGGGTGTCGACTACTTCAGACTGCCAAGAGTGGGAGCAGGATGATAGGATACGTAGGGCTTGAAGGTTCCTTAAGCGCCAGCCGGTGGGCGTCCTCTCTAATATGGCTGGGGCTGCTACTGCTGCAGGCGTCTCCAGCTGCCGTGTCTGCTGAGAAACTGGATGAGAACGACCCGGTGGTCACCACCACCTACGGCAGGCTGCGCGGCGTGAAGAAGGAGCTCAACAATGAGATCCTGGGTCCCGTGGTGCAGTTTCTGGGCGTCCCCTACGCCAGTCCGCCCACTGGCGAGCGCCGCTTTCAACCACCGGAGCCGCCGACGTCTTGGCCGGAGATCCGCAACGCCACACACTTTGCCCCGGTTTGCCCTCAGAGCATCGTGGAGGGCCGTCTGCCGGATGTGATGCTGCCAGTGTGGTTCACCAACAGCATTGATATTGTGTCCACATACGTCCAGGACCAGAGCGAGGACTGCCTCTATCTTAACATCTACGTGCCCACTGAGGATGGTGAGTTAGCCTGCGGGCTCAGGGGCAGGATGACTGTGGGGGGGTGGGACGGGTATTTAACCCACAACCTTCTGTTGAAGAGAAGAGTGTGTTTGTTGGGGTGTGTTTTATTTGTGTGAGGGTGCATCTCTGTCTGTGTCTGTCTGTCTGTCTGTCTGTCAGTAGAGGGAAAGCATGACATTGTGCATGTTTAATGTGCATGACACTGCTTATACTACATGAGTGTGTGAGAGTGGTTTTATGAAAGAGAGAACAGTATGCATGCGTGTGTGTGGGTGTGTGTGGCATCTATTGAGGCCAACTGATCCTTTCATTGAACCCCACCTCCTCCTTCCTCATCCTCTTCCTCCTCCTCCTCCTCCTCCTCCTCCTCCTCCTCCTGCCTGTTGATCCTCTAACTCCTTCCTGTCTCATCCCCTGCTCCTCTCTCTGCTTCCCACTCCCCTCCCTCATGTCTGTAGCTCATCATAGCCTATTGTGCTCTGCTACAATGGCTACAGTTCATTAAACAAGACAGTCGTTGTCAAGATCATCACCGATTGATTTGGCTTACTGGCTGAATGACTGGCTGGCCGACTGGTAGACTGAATACTGCGCTGATTGAGCTGGAGTGATTCATTCTTCCCCTCTGTCTTTGCGTCTCCCTTTCCTTCCTCTTTCCTCTTTTTCAGTCGATCAGCTTTGTGCGTTTGTGTGTGTGTGTGTGTGTATCAATGATGTATGTGTGTGCGAGTGTGTGTGCATGCCAGCTCCTGTGTGCGTTGCGCGTTCAGGGGCTCCATGTTATTCTTTAGTCTTTTATTCATTTTACAGTCAAAAGAATATCCAAGGAATGTGCCAGGAAACCGGGCAAGAAAATATGTAGACAAGGAGGTATGTATGATCTGAACGCAACTTATACAATGCCACAGAAAGAAGAAAACATCTGAAAATGCGAAGAAGAAAAGAGCAGCAGAGAGCAAATCGTGAGATCAAGGTCTACGAATTATTCAGGTCTCGACTCAGGGATGCTGCAGGTTTCTAGAATGCTAAATTTGAGAGACGGGACCTCTTTTAAACACTGCCTGGAAGTGAATTTAAGGCCAATTTAAAGAAGTCAAAGTGCGGCGAACCAAACCGTCCAGACCAGTCTACCTCTGGCTGAACATACCTAATGCAGTTCAGAAAGTATAAGTGAGCAGAGCGAGCGCTTTCTCAGATCTGTCAGTCTTGGTGAGAACCACTCAACATCCTGCAGATAGTAGCAATGACATATTTGCAACCAAAAAACAAAAACCCCTGAATTAGCCGTGTAATTTGTAGACCTTGTGACGGCGGGATGATGGTGAGGCAGCGTCTCACCACACTCATTGGCTCATAGACGTGTGCTCTCATTGGTCAGCCTGGTTTGGGAGACTTGACTGGCTGCCAGATCAGGAGGTCAGATGGCATGTATAGTAATGACGGGTGATGTGTGTGGAGATAGCAGCATATCAGATCAGGACACATTCTCACACACACACACACACACACACACACACACACACACACACACACACACACACACACACACACTCACTCAGGGTGATGTAGTTGTATGCAGTGTTAAACAAGATGAGCTCAGGCTGGACCTTGACTGTGTAATCTCCATTAAAAGAAAGCGGGGCTGTGTTCAGGTTGGCTCGGGCTACTGTATCAAGCACTGTTTCATCAAGATAATGCCCTCCTCCTCCTCCTCCTCCTCCTCCTCTCTCTCTGTCTCACTCTGCCTGTCTCTCTGCCTGTTCCTCCCTGGACGTGGGCAAGTTCCTGTTTATGTGTGTGTGTGTGTGTGTGAGAGAGAGAGAGAGAGGGAGAGACTGATGCCGACAGTGTCCTTGATAAGGTCTGGGCGTTAATGTCATTGTCTTGGCAGCCGGCTACATTATCACTTAGTGTACATTCCTCCTCTTCCGACAACACAGATACATGTAAACTCTGACCTCGCTGCTCCTCTTCCTCCTCCTCTCTGGAGGGGGAAATGCTTTTAAACAGGGAGATTATGGAAGCTTACATATTAGTCACACGGCACGGAGAATTGTTATAATTCCACGTCCCAGACAATGTGTTGTGGATTTTTTCTTCTTCATTTTATGGAAAAGGGAGATTAGGTTTAGAAAACAATGTATTCTGCACATAAAAGCAAAGCAATGACAATAGAGGGCTGCTCTGCTTTGGTTTGGGTTTATTACCTGCTGGCTGCGCGTGGAGCAAAAATTAATTCATTCTTATGAAATGTCAGAGACCTACTCAACTTTATATACAGTACTCTCACAGTAAGTACTTCATTAGGCAAAGCTCTATGCAGTCGGTCTACTTGTCTATACAACAGTCCATAGGCAATTAAAGTGTCCATAAATTACCATCAGATTAATGCTTGAAGGCCATGTTACTGTAAAGTGAACAATAATTTATGTGTGATGCTCAGATTGAAGTAAGAAATGCGGCGGTGATTTCTATTATGGGATTCGTGGTCAAACGTTGATGCTTTGACCCACGCTTTCTAAAAACGGCTCCATCAAAAGACTCTTTCGAGCTCATTGGTTTGCAAATTGAAGCAATACAACTATTAAAAATGGAAGGCTATTAAAAAAAAAACAAAAAAAAAACAAACAAAAGAAACGTTGAAAATGCTGAAGGGCACTGAGTTGTTTGAAGTATTAATATTACGCAAATGATGTGCCGTGACCTTCACAGTCACCAAGGCCCAGATTAATCAAACTGCTAACTGACATTTTTTGACTTCAGTGAAATATAAAAGTAACCTCTATTTGCAGACCTAAAAATAAAAGCCATTAATGTGAACTAGGAAACACCAGGCCCACAGAGGTCTCTGAGGTTGATTAAATGTGGGATGAGTGATGCTGGAAAAAGATAGTAGTTGTTGAGTCTCATTAGCAGGTCGCCAAATTCCATCGGCCCGGTAATGAGACACAACAATCAGTCGCTCACCGCAAGTTTTGGTAGCTGTTCAGACATTCAGACGTTATTCATGTCCGTTCTGAGCGATCCGATCTCAGTCTGTCAGATTACTCCAGGAGTTAACATGCATCTTGAATGACCCCGAGTGATCGGCTCTCACTTCTTTGCTCTGCAGTGTGCAATTAAACATGGCCATCAATGGGACAGATGGACCCCAAGAGTACCTAATATATAGCATTTGCCAAATTTACAAGAAGGCTAAAATATTAAGAATTTGTCAGAGAAAGCATCTCCTAACCCAGCAGCTCTCAGAAGTGACCGGTTTACAAGGGAATCTGTGGACTTTCTCCATGGGTGACAAAGAAGTGGCCTATATTGGTGGTTTGTAATGTTAACCATCAAAAAAATGAGTATTCCTTTATAATAGCAGTGTGAACATTGAAACAGTGTGTTTAAACAGCTGCTAAGTGTTGGCAGGTAGAACACACTCATAACACAGACTGCTTGAAACTTTTTAGAGGAAAAGAAACAACTTAATGTATAAAGTTTTGTTGGAGAATTGAATTGAATGATTTGGAGTTTCACAACCCTTATGAAGTATCTCCATCAAGCTCGCCAAAACCGCGTGCTTTGTTAAGGAGGTTTTGGGGATATTTCGGCCATCAGCGCTGGCTGGATCAGCTGAAACATATATTGTATTCACAGACATCTGCCGCTAACATCGGCACGTTTACGAGCGCCCAGATAGGTCATTAACATTACAGTAAACAGAATGGAAATCAGATAATGTGTAATCTGTTGGGGCTTCTGTCGTTGTTCTGCGAAGGAGGTCAGTTGAGTCGGCGGTCATTCATTGTGGCCCAGGACACGTGTGCGTTCACACTGTTCCCAGATTGTGGTCACGAGCAGCCCAGACCTCCTCTGAATGTGATCGGAGTGATTGGATGTTTCTTAAGGGCATTCGCACCTGTACTAAGTACAGATCACTCTGGACTCAGATTGATAACAGGTCTGAACAGTCTCTAAGTGGAGCTTATCAGGTTCTCTACACATCTCTCTGAATTTATCGCTATATATAGCATTGGTGATCATGAGCAGTCCTTTCAGGAAGGGGTAGTTTTAGCGCCCTTGAGAACCATTTTCCTAAAGGACGCACTCTTGATAAGATGCTGCACCTGATACTCCTGAACATGATAGCTTCCACACCTTGTCTAAGGACACGTTGATGAAGCTTAATGATCATGGAGGAGCTAGCCAGATGAGTCCTCTCAACCAGATGGTCACATTTCATGACATCTAGTTAAAAACAAAATGACAGATGACAGAAACCAAGTCATCTTTCATACTTTCACTTTGTCCCGTTCCAGATGTGATCTGTGCCATCCCATTATACCCAATAATTACACACAAAATGGATTTTGCACCTCAGTATTTACCTCCACTGCAAACGTTCAGTGTAAACAGAGGAAATGCTGTGCTTTAAATATAGTTTGGGGTAGTGGATGGGAGTTTGATATTGATATTGATGCCAAAAGACATCTGGCATACGGTGATGTTTATTGGCAGATATCTCCATGTGAATGCAGCATTTGACAGCGAGGGACAAGATTTTGGTATCGAAAGCATTCTGGTTTCCATTTCATTCCATAATCCATTGTTGTCCAAGTAGCATTGACGGATCACGTGAGCGGACTTTGGTTGCAAGTAGGTAAACACATATAGACAAAACACATATTTTAAATCACCTGCATTCAGATGCAGATTTCTGTTTATAAAGATAAGCTGCGATGATGTGCACACACATTACGCTGCGAGCCGGGAAACACTGGCTGTCACCCCATGGCTAAATCGTCATCAGGTTCTGGGTTCTGAGATTCTGGTCTCAGAGGAATTAAAGATAGAATAAAGCAAATGCAATGCAGGGTCGAGTCGAGTCAGTATATTGATGTTATGACCGTCTGACTGACGTGAGTGTTGTCTACCTTAAGATTGATGCAGGACGCAGATGTCCAATTTCAATCCACACTTTCCCAAGTGTGTATTCCCAGTCAAACAATATAATCTATCACAAAGGTTTCATCAGTGGTTCTCTGGCATTGTGAGAGCTTTTATCATGTGAACATGCCCACTGAAAATCTGCACAAACAATATGATGTGATTGAGTCACCGCAGCAGGACTCTTATGGAGATGAAAGCAGACACCCTAGTTAGTCAGTGCCAACAGTGTGGACTGCTGCAGTGACAACACACAGCATTCTGGAGTTTTCTTTCACAAAGGTAGAGCCCAAGTTTGTGCATACTTATGCAAGTTTAGTCATTATCAGCGTAGTAGTAACACAAGTAGCACAGAGTGCAGTCAGTGGTGCGTGATGAGAGTGGACATATCATGGTTGTTGAACGGGTCATTTCATGGCTGGATGTGTGCAGCCACAGTGACGCGTCCGGTAACAGGGAAGAAATAGATTATCACTGAGTGTGGTCGGGGGTCAAATCAGCCATGATTGATCAAATCAACTGCGTTCTGTCTATTTAAAAGTGACACACTCGGTGCCACAACACTACAACGGTGTTATAATGATGAGAACAAAACTGGTGTCCTTGAGCTGCAGCTGGAGAAGCATCAGGGGATTTGTGAAACTTTAGATTTAATTGGCTTGTGCCGAAAATACTGAACTCGCTAACAATGTTGCCAAAGCGTCTATTGATTAATTCTTGAAAAGGTTGAGCAGTTATTCAGACAGAGAAGTGATGACAGACTTCTTACATCATGGTAGGCCTGTCTTGTCTGATTAAATTGGGAAACTTGACCGACATTCCTGCCAACAACACTGTCATAGGATTCTGGAGAGCATTTCTTACTATCCCTCTGCAAACTAACTGTAGAGATCATGATGTGCAAAGAGACAAGAGGTCAAAGTGGGCAAGAGGAAGAGAGCCAGATGTGTGGACAGTGATGAAGAGAGCCAGATGTGTGGACAGTGATGAAGAGCAATGATAAAAGGCAGGCATGGAGTGAAATTAAAGTAAGAAGGGCAAAACCAAAGACCAGGACTCAAAGAGTCAAATAATAGAGCATCACTGAAGACTCATCTCATTGTCCTCGTGACTATTGTACTGTCCTGCACCACGCTGGTTCAAAGAAGTCTTCTGTGGTTAAAACTAGTGTCTTTGATGTGTCTGGGATGGAGTACGGTCATTAAGTTATCACATGCTGGGATAGCGGTCTCTGTAATGAGATCAGAGGTAGCAGCGCTGCGGTTGGTCTCCTCTCCCAGCAGCATACATTCACAATTCATTTTTAAAACTGAGGTAAATGCAGAAGAGCCCCACTTCTTACAGATTACAGTTAGCTGAGCAACAGAAAGATGTCAAAAATGACAAAGTCCGAGCGGCACAGAAACACGGTTGAAAAGAGATAAAAAGGAATTGTGGATCTGCATGTTTTTTAGTATGTATGGTGGATATGTGAGCTACACAATGCTGCAGTTTTTACAGTACTTGTGTTGGCTCAGACAAAAGTTCCAGCTCGTTGAATATCACATTAACTTTGAACGACATTCCCCCCGATGGTTGATGGTGACTCTAAAACTAGAAATGCTTTTATATAAGAATCTTGCAGAGCAATAAGAGCTGCGAAGAGCTCAAATCTCCATCATCCATCCATGTGCAGAATGAAGAACGCTAACAGAAGATGGTGGCACACAATTCTGTGTTTTGCTGCTTTAGATGTTCATTTTGTTATTCAGAGAGGTTTAATGTGTTGCTGCTTGATGTACGCTGGCAACTGGCAAAAAAATAATCTGCAACTTCTGATAATTGAATAATTGTTTAAGCCGCTTTATAAACACCCAACATGCTCTGGTTGCAGATATCCCAATGTGAGGAATTGCTGGAGGTCCATTTTATATTCTGATTGCAAGATGGCTGGTTGCTGTCATCAGGCACAAAGGTGTTAAACCATTCAGTGTCCTTTGAGGGACAACCAGCAAGATAGGTGACTGTTTAAAAAGAACGATGGCAGCTCTAGAAGATGTTAACGAAGCTGCGGTAGCCTGAGTTATGTCAGAACCAGAGTATATCTAATTTAAGCAGAGCGAAGAACAGCACTGAAGGCTTCTGTCAACAGAAAAGATGTTTTCACTCTTCTCTCGCTTGGCTTTGGTAAGAGTTTTTATTTAGCAACAGCAACACTATTTCTTTTGGGCTGTTTGCCGGAAAACAAATATGAAAACATCAACAGGATTATGGAAAAATGTGATGCAATTTTTCCTCCATTTGACGACAATTTACTGACCAAAAAAGACCAATTAATGAAGTTTACTCTAATAATGAAACAAATTTGTTATTTGCAGCCTTAGATTGCAATCAAATCAGTTGCATACACACTCATGCTGTGTAATCTGGAACATTTTTGATTGCTGTCCATCTTGCAGAGGGGGACATTGACACAGTCAATTACATTTCGTACACCATCACTATATAAATTACGTTTCTGGGGGAGATGGGATGGTACAATGCCTGGTTCCAATTCTGAATAACTACTCTGTGGTGCAATTCATTTTCTGGAGCATGTTCCCCACTCGTTCTGTGCTCTTATTATCACTGTCCATCTAAACCCGCAGTGGACCGCAGGCATGTTCATGCCTCAACTCTGCAGGTTGTCAAGATGAATTATGTTAAACAGCAAAACACAAGCTGATGCGCAAGTATGTGCGAGAGGGTGAAGAAAAGTTCATTTAACACAAATTATAACGCTGAGGAGGAATAACAGGACATATATTAAGCATTGATATCAGGAATAAGCAGTTCCAGAATGACAGAGCTGCTTTTTCTTTTCTTTTTTTTCAGTCCGTTATTTTCCAGTTGGTTTAGCAGCTGGTCGCTTTTTAGATTTTGCTGTCACTTCAGTGTCCTGAATGCACCTCATAATTTATTTATTTATTTATTTAGTAACATTTTAGTAGGAACTTACACAATGTGTCACACTAAAAAGAGACTGCTTTCTGAAAACAAGCCTAAAGCTATGACGATGGCGGATTAGCCAGACAGAACGTACGGGTCCAGGAACAGTGTGTGAAATCACAAGTCAGCTTTGACTGAAGGTGATGGGACCCTGGACTGAGCAAGTATGTCATTCAGGTAACAGTGTATGGTGAAAGCCTCCATTCTGCATGGTATGATAATGGCATCCTGCCTTTATGCCGTACAATATCTCCCTGCTCTAGTTTGTCGTACAGCAAACTGCCGGTATGTTTCATGGGAACAACTGCTCACCCTTCAATGCTGTCAGACCTTGTAAAAAGAAAAGAAAAGACAAAAAAAAGGTGTCTCTGTGGTGGTTGGAACTCCGTTTATGTTGAATTAAGGGTTTGGCTTTTAAAACCCAAACTAGGACATTTAACTGCAAACTAGGCCATTTCCCAGCGCGTGTGCAAGCTGTTTAATATCTCAAATAGTTCCGGAAGTATTTCAACATGTTGCATTATTCTGAGATTTCTGTGTGCCGTCTCCACTCCAGAGGGGGTTTTACAATAGAAGTGCTATTGTAGATGTGAATTTCATCAAGATGCAGGCAGCTTCACAGACGGTGAAGTGTTCGCTGTCTCCTCCTCTCCCTCATCTCTCTCTTCTCCTTGTGTCTCATTCCATCCGTCTTGATGTCCCTCTGCACAGGTTGGCCTTTTCCCTCACGTCCGCCTCAGTCTCTCTATCTGTTCTGACCTATTCACCCTCCCACATCTCACCTTCCCTCCTGTCCTTTTCT
This sequence comes from Diplodus sargus, assembly GCA_903131615.1. NCBI lineage: Eukaryota > Metazoa > Chordata > Actinopteri > Spariformes > Sparidae > Diplodus > Diplodus sargus. Next base: position 1,071,496 of record CAEMYA010000138.1, on the reverse strand, counting down.
CAAGTCTGTTTCTCTCTTATTCCTCGGGCTTTGTCCCAGTTTTGCAGTCGTTGAAGGAGGATCCTGTGGGAGGCGGCGTGCACACATAAGACTCTCAGAGTGGAGGAAATAGAAGGCAGAATTAAGCATGTCCCTTCTTGTGTTCGGGTCTCCCGGAGGGCCTCTGTCACCTCCACTCACAACTTAACTTCTGTGCATTTGTGTGTCTTGTTATATTGGTGTGTTGTGTGGTGTTTTGTGTATACGTGTCGGTGCCTGTCTAGATGCACCCGTGGATATCTGTGTATGTGTATGCGAATATGTGAGAATCAAAGAAGTTCTGTCTGACAGTCAAGTCAGAGCTTGGCTGGACTTTCTGTGCTGGTTGGCAGGTGCTGGTCTTCTCATTTTCAGCTCAGCCCCATTGGACCTTGTGTTGATTCTTAACCAAACTTAGAAACACAGAGAGATTGAGAGAGGTAGTGCAGGGAGGAAGAAGGAATACATCTCGTTTGGGAAAAAAAACATCTCATGGCATATGGCAGTATTGGCAAATGCAGACATACTTTGGATTTACTGTCAGTTATTTGAACCAACGTTGTGTTTTCACTCCATTTTGGTTGTGGAAACATAATGAGAGCCGCCCTGCTGTGGTAGAAAGGTAACCTGGCTGTTTGGGAGCATACAATCCTTGTGAAAATGACGTTAAATCAATATTCTCCTCTATAAAGACTATTACTCAGGGTGACTCTTTTGTATATATATAAAAAACAAAATACGATGTTATAGTTTAGTTATTAGAGAAGCTTGACTAAAAGTCAACTGGACCTTTGTCAGCAAAGCAAGTTCTCTCAGTTTTCATGGCTACTCAGCTTTTGTCAAATGAACAAATGATAAAACGTCAATGAAAGGAAACGAAAAGTGATTGTGTGCTGTAAAGCGCTCTGAGAGGTTTGTACACTGGAAAAGCACTAGAGAAATGCAAACCTGAAGTAAAGTTACTTAAAATTGTACGTCCTCATTACTAATGTACTCGGATGCAATCCGTCACTGAACCCCCTGTTTTGCCAGGTTTTGTGTCAGTATTCAACACATAAGTCCAGAATACCTTTTTCCACCATAATCTTGAACCTGACCTGAATTTCATACAGTGAACCTGCAGATTTTAAAAGCTGTCCAACAGCTATGTTCTTTTCACAAAGCTGTGTGTTATGTTACTCAATAGAAGACTAACTGCTGATCGTAATCTGAGGCAAAATCTGCATTTTCTATTTTCTAACAGCTGCATTGATACAGGCATAAAGTTGTGTGTGTTTTTATTCACCCACTTTGCAGTAACAGATGTTCGGCTCTCTGGAAAGCTGCGGTAATTACTGCGGGATGGTGACGACACGCACCCGAGGTCTCTGTTTGTTACGGCAAATAGTTTTTAGCCGGCTGAGTTTTTACACAGGTGAATATGGCTGGAATTAATTTGGGAGAATCTGCGTGATTGTAATAATTATACACGAGACAGACTGACAGAGAGAGAGAGAGAGAGAGAGAGATGGGGGACGGAGACCAGCAAACATTAATGAGCAAGGTGGAGTAGCTCTAAACAAACACAAAAAACCTCAAAAAAATCAATGTCAAGCATCGTTCCTATCCGTACTAGGGGCGATAGTGAGAAAATGGTCCCATGAGTCCAGGTAGCCAGGATTAGGGTTAGATTTATGGGGTCAGTATTGCAATCACAAGGCAAATCCCTGCTTGAGGCCATGATGTGTACCTCACCAGACAATACTCAACAAATTAAACAACATGCTAATGAGTCTACCATTGCTAAAGACTCAGTAACAGTGCTAAAAATACAGCCTTTGTCCTGCAAGTAGTGGACAGAGGAAAGGTCATGACAACCCCCCTCCAGCAGAATAAATACATATTCTATCTTCGCCATGGTAATCGACATCCAAATCCACATTCCGAAGCTCTGGGTTTTTCACAAAGTGGAAGGAAATGCTGTGTCGGCTACACCAAAAAAAGACTCAAGAGTGACAAAATGGACCTCATCTATTGCCTCTAATTAGTCTTAAAACCTGTCAAAAATGTGCAAATACAGAACAGTAACCACAATTGGAAAAGCAGCAATGTGAGGGAGAATTTCTGCTCCACTTGCACAAAAAACGGTCAAGCAAGCATGTTAGCTGTGACGAGCTCGAACTCAACCCTCCCTGCGACAGACAGTGACTGATGTCTCCCCCATGTCCTTGTCTCATTAGAATCAATTACGAGAAATGGCACAGTATGTAAGAAAAAGGAGACAGATTCTGAGTGGAAAAAGATTGTGTTGTGTCTCCCTCCGACCACCAACATTGGCTGGACTCCCGCCTTTGGAACATTTGTGGGTAACTCTCAATGAAGCTTCGAAGCCCCAAAATACTATTCAGGCCAACCCTAATGAACAAGCATACTACATTTAATGACATATCTTGCTCTGCACAGTTGCACCAACCTGTGACAGAGGACACTGTAGATGTACTTCCAGCCTCAACATCTGTCAATATTCCTGTGAGGGCAGCATCTTTTACATCGATCTGGACTTCCTGCCTCCTGTAACTTACCAGGTGACATGTGGTCTAGCTGCCACAGTGGATTAGGACAAATGTATGAGTTATTCGTGTTACACACAGTCGTGACTCTACAATGATGCTTGAGACATATTCCGGTATGCTGTTGAAGAAACAACACAATCTGGCTTGGTCTGTGCATGGACGGGACAGGAAAACTCTGCAGTGGGTGATTAAAGCTGCCCAGAACATTACGGGTACCCATCGATAAAGCATCAGTGATAAAGCTGTAGTGAGATGTCTGCACAGAGCCCAAAGGATGCTAAAAGATTATAGCTACAAAGGCAACAGTCTGTTCACCATGCTGCCATCTGGCTAAAGGTACAGAAGTAGCCAATGCCATACCACAAGACATGCAATTTTAATTCTTTATATTAATGCTATTTAAAAAAGGTTTTCCCTTAAACACTATACACTATATCATATAGTCTGAGTTCCCTTTACGATACAGTAATAGTGAGCAGTTTGCAACGATGACCAGCAGGTTATATGGATGGGAGCTGGTTAAAAAAGCATTTTGGTAAATTGAAGGCATCGTCAAAGCTTCTCTTTCTACATTAACTTATAGATGCATTAGGATTGTCAAAAGGTGTCAGGCACCACTTAGAAAAAAATATGCTGCACAAGTAGGTAAGAAGGGCCCTTAATCCTCAATTTAACTGCTTTATTGTGTCTTTTATTCCAAGAGTCAAGAGAGAAACAGAAGTGCTGAATATATTGCAGTTTTATCACAACAAACTGCTTCACAAACACTGATCAGAGCAAACAAAATTATTAAACAAAGCAAGGAAACCAATTTGGTCTACGTGATGGGGGAAAAGACGAAAACAAAACTCCAAAGTGGAGTTAAATCTGGTTAATAATGAAGACTGTGAATTGGCAGAATGTGTCTGCACTGCTAAGAACATTGAAGACCACCAGATACTTTGCAATAAAAGTGATTCATTCTCCAACATTTTCTTGATATACTTTCTCTAAAAGTCGATAGCAGTCAAGTAGTTGCTCTCCAGTCTGAGCGTGGAGACAGAACCAACATCTAATCATGCATCAGACGATTCTGAAGTGCTTGGAAATCAGATACACTACTTTCTTATCCACCATTAATTTGGAGCGGACGTCTGTCAGTCGTTAAATTCCTATCCAGCGTTGGTTGCCTCTTAATTTGATCTCAGTCAATTTGCATGAAGTTCACAGAATCTCAAGTCTGACTCATCAATCTGGCCGTCTTTATCAAGCCCATGGTGATAAATTCTCACTGGAAATGAGTAAGCCCACATTCGATGGGTGCTGAATGTGTTACTGCCCATTAAATATGGGATGATCATATAAATAGTAGTCCAGATATACATGCATACATCTAAGAATCCCCCTAGTCACTCTCTGAAAGTATCTTTGTAGAAATTATTCTCCATATTGAAAGATTCAGCACATCATTTTTTTTTAACACTGTGTTCCATTACAGGAAAGAGCATGTCTGTGTTTTGGTTGGGGAGAAAGTAGGGGTCGTGGAGGTCGAGGTGGTGAACAGGGGTGTGGAAGACGGAGTGGCGAA
>CAEMYA010000138.1:994258-1056350 GCA_903131615.1 Diplodus sargus | reverse complement strand
TCGCCTCTCCCATGTGCCGCCTCTTTCTAGTTTCTCCCCCATGTGCTCTCAGATTAGGTGCGTCCACCAGTTAATGTACTGCATCAACAATTCTATATAGGGGGTGATGAGGGAGCAGAGGGAGTGTCAGGAGGAGACGGAGATGGATCCTAAGCTCCTCGCATCTTATACCATTCACCACCAAAACGTTTGAAGTCTTCCGATCCCTTCATGAAATGCCTTTTACTTAATTCTTGTATATTATAATTATTATTTACCACTTTCACTCCTCGCGTCTCACGTCCTCTTCACTTTTTTTATTAACAATGTCACCGCAGCTGTTCCAATATTGTCTGGAGCTGATGAATGAGGCCCAAAAGCAGGCGAACCTGGAGCACATCCATGGTTTACTACTTGCTTTAGCACTAATTTAGCACACAATCTGTACCACTGTAGTGGAGTGTAGTCACAATCATCTCAGCCAGGATGCAATGATGGTGCCCCTGCAAAATGCAGTCAGGGAGAGCTTGTTTGGTATGTAGGTAGGGGAGCCCTGGTAGTGAAATGGCTAAATCCCTGCAAAAGAAAAGGTAAGAGCTGCTAGCTTGTTCGAGTAACTTACTATTTCCAGCAAGTAGGTCGCTAGCTCTGTTTTTGTTGTTTCTTGTAGCGACTGGGTATTTTGAAAAACAGGAGGAAGGACAATGCTGCCTGCAGAGGCCCTTTTCACATTTACGCAATTGCTGTGTCTCATTCAGGGTCTGCAATCCGAAGGCTCCTCCAAATGCTCCTTCTTTTCCCTGTTTTTGGAGGATGCATCACTACGATCCTTCATGGCCTCACATAGAGAAAACGGCACCATTGCGTGGCGTAGATCTACCTAGGCGGCAGATATCGTGACCTAAGGGTAAAACATCTGGTGACGCAACCAGGAAATGCTCCAAAAGCGAGACCGTCCCATTTAACAGCGGCTGACATGTTTAACAAGGTCTCTCTGAGGGACTCGCCTTCAAAGACCTCAAAGGCCGAGTCCTTCGAAGGATGCAGACCCTGAATTGAGACACAGAAAGTTACTATGCATTTTGGCCTTTTGTGCAAACATGAACAATTCTTCAAGGTCACTGAAATGGAGCCTCTGTCCTTGGTGAAGATATTTAGACAAGCTTTATTCAGAATTTACTTCTGGACGGGTAGAAAAAGCTTTGTGGAAACGATGAATACTATTGCTTCACAACCTTGTTAGAAGCTGGAACCAACTGTCTGAACTCTTACACTGAGGCACACAAAACATTTTGGATCTGACAAAATCTTTCAAATTATTACTTCACAACGTCTCTCATAAGTGTTCATATGGGTTCAGACACGGCGACTGTGAAGAGGAAGACTCATCAAGTCTTTATGACTGATATGAAAGCAACCGAACACTCCTGTACTCACCATTTGTACAGTGCTTGTTACACATTAAAGTTGGCCCTCTGATGGCTGGATGGATGTCAGAACAAGGCACATTCATCCAGGGAAGTGTGTCAAAATAAAGACGCACTGACGGCGCACCAAAGCTGATAATATGCCGAACAATAGCTAACATTCCAGCGCTATCTCAACATAAAATCGATTTCGGGAAATGAAACAGCTCGGGATGAATACTTACCATCCAGGACCAGGTTGCTCCAAAATGTCTAACAGAAGGTTGTGTTACATTGTTGAAAAGCTTCGCTGTTGATGCCCGTGATGGAGGCAGGTGGAAACAGACTCAAAGTAGAGGGGATAAAATGAGACTGAGAGACAGGAAGAAGAGTGGAAGAAAAAAAAAAGGAAAAGACCGACAAGAGATGTGAGAGGAAATGCATCCCCCTCGGCACAGCTGGGCTCGCTGTCATGTCGGCCTGTCACATGGGATCTGGCTAGAAATACTAGTTCTCTGTCTCCTCCAAACAGAAAATAGGCCACATCCTGTTCAACACAGCCACTGCATGGCACTCGCTCACAGTGCAACATAATACACAAAATACAGACATGACAACACGGCTTCAAACAGAATTATTCAACGTAGAGATTTGCAACAGAAACAGCACCTGTTACGCTGTTTGTTGCTCCATATAGATAATGAATACGGTGCAGTTTGTTTTATGCCTTTAATGTTCTTTTAAGTTGAGTTCAGCACTTAGTTGAAGTGTGTTTAGCGCCCCCCAATACCCAGGCATGAGTGTGGTTTTCAGGAATTTTTGATGAAGTCTGCAGCAGCTCTCAGCGTGTGGTGTCAGAATAGTGGGTCTTCAAAGCGTAGCATAGGTGGTGGTGGTGTTGAGAGGGGAGGGGGCGTTTAGATGTTCATTAATATGGAACATTTTATGGTGTACTTGTTTTGTAAATCATCATATCATTACACATTTTCTGGTATTTTCTTTTTTTTTAATCTGTCTTTGAAAATCATTTTTTAATATTTATGTTTCATGTATAACGATGTTCTTCAGTCCTGGTGTGTTGGGGCGGAGAAAAGGGTTTTTTTGTCCATTTATAATTGCTTTCTTATTTTATAATAGCCATCATTAATCACTGGTGGATTAATAGCCGATTCAATTATAGTTTGCACCAACCTCCCAAAAAAATAAATAAATAAGGAAAATAAGAAATTTATCACCATGAACACTTCAAAAGCGTGGTAAATTTTATTAATATGTAATTCATTCTTTGGAAAAACGTTTAAGTAATAGTTAAAATGTAAAATTCATGGGTATCTGTTTCACATACACCCCCTACTTTCACAATGAAATGGACTAGTCCGTGCCGGACTGCAAAAGATGAACACAAGCTACACTCCAGGCCGGTTGGTGGCGGTAATGCGCCGTTTGGCAATAAACCACACAGAAGAAGAAGAAGAAGAAGAAGAAGAAGAAGAAGTAGTAAACAAACAGACACGGAGTAAAAGCTAAAATTAAACGAAGCTACCCGAGCGGTTCGAATAAACGGAAAAAGAAAAAAGAAATATATAGCAAAGCTGACAAAGTATCTTACCACTGCTGTTACCTGGGATACAGTCAACAACGTCCAAAGTGTTGGATATGTAGCAGCAGCTAGCAGCTAACGTTAGCTGTGAAGTACCTGACGTTGACACAGACACGGTGGAGGAGTTGTCCAGTGACGCCCATTTTGACAGCGATGATGACGATGGTGGGGTTCTGGTGAGTCAACCTAGTTCTGCCAGTTATAACGCTGCACTGCATGAAAAGTGGGATTTTCGTCAGTACGCGGCACTGTAGATTGTCGTGGACTTTCAGGTTTGAGACAATAAACGGCAATTTGCAGGCAACACCGAAAACTGCCGTAAATTGTCAGAAATTGACGTGATCCTTGCTTGGCAGTTGTCCCCCCATGACCCCCCTCCCCCTGATTCTAATGGAGGCTTTAACATGTAAATGAAAATGCTGTGAGCTATACAAATGCAAATCAGGGTAGCAGGGGGAGTTTTACCCCAGGTGACATTTTTCTAAAAAAAAATATTAAACCTTTTATCAGCTAGCGGACTTTATGCCTATTTGTGATGCTGGCCGTGTTTGTTTTTAACGTTGTTTCAAACTGTGTGCGTTTGCTTGAACATCTTTTAAATACATATTACCGCTTAATATGTTTTATGTAGCCTATGGCATTGTTAAGCTTCATGTGTGTTATTGGACAGAAAGAGCAGCGCTGCCTCAGAGCATAGCCTACGTACAGAAAACACATTTACATCAATAAATAAATGTTTTACCACTTTTTTTCAAGGTTCATCTGATGGACATCTAGGGACAGATTCACTAAGGTTTGCACAGCTTTTGCTCATGCTAAACCTGCCTAGGCTGAGCAATCTGCCCCTCTGTTTGTCTTTGAAGACCCTCTTCACATGTTTCAAAACCAAACACAGAGAGACAGATTGTGCAGGTTTAACATGAGCAAAAACTGTGAAAACCTGAGTAAATCTGGACCCTAGGCTCATGCTAAAATTGAAAATAAAATTCACCTTTAAAGTTGTTTTGTAAAAAAAAAAAAAATCTCTCTCTCCTGGGAACAAATAAAGATAAAACCGTCAGTTGTTAAGAAGTTAAAATGTGGATGACATATTTTGAGATAAATAAGATATTGAAATGTATAAATCATTTCTGTTTGAAATGTATGACATTAAAATATTATTTCATGGGTTCTGAATGGTTTAAAAGAAGTTGAAAAGTTATTCTTATTACACTTCCGGGTTGACCGGAGCGTCAGTGTTAATCAGAGTTAATAGCGTCGAGTAGAGTGACCAATAGTGACAGATCTGCCAACCAATCACGAGTGATTTTCCTTGTTTAAAAGTAGTGGTTTCATCCAATACTTAATAGCCAGGTGTGGTTTCACTGCTATTCATATGCTAATTGGAGCCGTTCGCACCTCCGCGAGCTCCACATACGACATGATTCGTTTCCGTCAGTATGCGGGACAGACGAACACAAACTTCGCTGGCTGTAAATTGTTGTTAACTGCCGAAAGGACAGTTGTTTTCTTGTTCTCCATCATGGGTGACTATTAGCTTGTGTATTACACTTTGTGTGTTCTTCGTTCTCTGTTCTCTGTGTATGCAGGGTTTAGGGCCCCCATACATATCTTCGCCTTGGGCCCCCAAATTGCTAAATCCGGCACTAATTATACAACACAGAGTTACAAAAGGGAACTGGAAGATGGTGATGAGAATGTGGTCGGTGTCTGACATCTGAGAAACACCATCTATCAACTTTGACTGTGTGTGTGTGTGTGTGTGTGAGTGCCAAGCATCGATGTTAGAAACACAGAGTCCACCTCTCCTCGTCCAGCTGTAGTCCTGCACCCTCTCGGTCTAGAACATGATCCTACAACTGTCGAGTGAAACAGCTCCATTTTTGTGGGCAAAACGGTCTCTGAGTTCATGTTGTTGAGTCCCATTTGTCCGTTTCCTTTTCCCGGGACTGGACATAAACCAGGAGAATCCTATAAACCACGCTGGATTAGCATCGCTCTCTTCTTCTTCGAGGGAGGTCCGGCTGGTCAGTTTCGATGGTCTAAAGATGCCGCGGGCAGCGATTGTGTCAGAGTCTGCTGCTCTTAATCTTAAACACTCTTCTTCTCTAATGCTGGCGACAGTATTTCTGCCGTAGGCGATATTTGTTTTTGGCAATAAAGCCCCCCAAAAAAACAGTTAAAAAAAGATAAATGTAGCAGCTCCTTGGCAAAAAGTTGAAACGGATTTAACTTTTGGAGAGACACAACCTGATGTCACTCTGCAGTAGACAATCATTAGACCGGCGATTAGACTGGCTGGTCAATAGCAATGTTACTCAAGCTATTTGTAATACATTTATCAAATAACAATATGAATGTAGGCCACTGTAGAATTTGTTTATTGGAAGGTTTTTATATTTTACTATAAGCTCTGATTGACACGACACATTTGATCATACAGATTCTGTGATATTTGCCCAAAACAGACGCATTCACAAACATTTGGTCGGCCAAATTTCTCTGAGTTTCAGTTTTTGTGCTCAGTAACTCAAAAGACACGGTGCTGCGAGGACACTGCACCAGCAGGGAGGAGAAAAACCTGCCCGGAAGAGTTGTTGCTCGCGAGCCGGGGAGCTGGAACCGAACAAAGCGATGATACTCGCCTAGTTCTGTCCTCCCCCCTCAACTAATCGCCACAGCGCCTGATTTGGTCTGAAAGAGGCCTCGGGGTGTTTTTTGCGACTTGAGATGAAAAAAGGTGTTGCGTAATGTAGCCTGAAGCGTGACATGAGCCGAGAAGTCGGGTCGGGTCAAGTGTCACTGCTGTGTAAGTACATTTAAACGTACATGTGCTTCATACCGTGGATAGATAATACAAGAATGCAGACAGAGTGTTGAGTTGTGAAGAAAGTGTAGTGTGAAAAAGTCATTTCATGTTGGTTTCTTAACTGACTAATTAGGTCATGTAGGACGTTCGTGTTCTAGTCTTCAGACACCAACACATTCAGCTGAGCTGTGTGTTCAACAACAAGCAGTATTTTGTTGCTTTGCTGAGTTTCAACTATTCAGAGAGCAGAAATTATTGTTTTAATATAAAATATTTGATGTGGAAAATGGATAAATAATGTTACTCAAAATGTGTTTTTCAATTATGGTCCCCACAACAATTGGTGAGAATACAAGATATTTGAATATTGTTATACAAAATGATAATGATAATAATATTCAGACTATAGACGGTTTATAACAGTAATTGAAATAAAATTGACTGGATTTTAGTCACACAATAGACGTCTGCTGTGGCTGTGACTTTAGATTAATAACCTTCCCGTCAATTCAGAAGGTGTACATCTCACTGAGCTCATTAAGCACATGGGGCGTATCATATGACATCATTTTCTGAGGATAATGATCATAAGTCACTCCGAGTGTCCTTTCAATGTCTTATTAATGCCATGTGAGTGGCCATTAGCAGCAGCTTCTGTTCCTCCTCTCCTTTCTGCTCTATTTGAGGTGCCAAACTCAGCCGTCAATGACACGTTTGTCACCACAGCTCTCTGATTTGGATCCATTAGAGGGCAGAAGCTCGAGTGACAGCTGGGGCAGAAAACAGGAAGAAACAGAAACTGGTGTGATGACTATTTGTGAACAAGTCTGGAATGTGAAGAAGAAGAAGGAATGACGTTGGATTAATAGATTGATCAGGTTGAGACGTCTCAAGACTGTTATCAGCACTGTGTCTGTGATATCTGTGTGACTGATGCTGCAGCTCACAGGTGAACTGGGAATTAAAACCATCCACTATTAAAAAGCTAGCTAAAAAAATATAAGATTTCTCAGAACAGTAGCTGAAATGGTAAAAACACAGGGCTATAACACAAACCTAGAATGTTATGATATATGGTATCCAGGAGACTTCTGTGTTTATATGCAGGCACATTAAAAATAGTCCGAAGACAAAACAATATACAACAGAGCTGCTTGACAGCTGTCACACTCTCCGGCTACTTCTGCATTAATTAGGATTATTTGCCCGAACCAGATTTTGGTTCCTCCAAGTCTCCTTGCTGCAGACAAGTGTAGAAGTAAGAGAGAAGGTAAATCCACTTTTTAATGACGAAGGTTTGACAAATAAACTTGCTCCCCTCAACTCCGGACGTTTATTCCTCCAGAAGCTCCAGGCTCTGCCCATGCCTGTCTAGTCCAGAGCTCTAGTGATCACTTGTTGATCTTAAACATCACTGTCTACCACTCCATGATGGGATGTTAGTCCAATTATCACAGTTAGCCATATTAACTTTACATTATCTGATATTTGCATTAAATGATCTAAAAGTTACCAACACCAAAAACATCCATTCAAGGAACTAAAGTTTTAGTACATGGTTCCTCATTTTTATGTCGATTCAAATTCAGTGCTCATGCAGCATATTAGACACAAACATGAATTCCTATAGGTGATTTTAATTTGCATGTCAGGTTTATTTTTCTGTCAGAAACGTAGACAGGAGTGACGCCCCGACTGGAAAAGCTAGCATGTGGTAGAAAGTCACAGATCTCTCCATTACCCTCCGTCTCAGTACTGTCTCAATTCTTTTTCAGATGAGACCTCCACAGTGACAGAGAGAGTCACATGGAGAAACAAGTCAAGGATGTCTTTACCTGATATTCATATAACCTGGTATCAGCATATCAAAGCCAGTCACCTGGCTGAGGCCTTGTCTCAGCTCTCCAAAGGGGAATGTCAGAGATGAAAGCGAGTATTTGAAGAGTTAAGGAAGAGCTGTTCTGAAATGGCATCTCTTTTTAAATAGTCGTTTTAGGGGGTTTGAGCCTTCTGAACTCCTTGAGAGCCGACAAGTCGCCTTGAAGTGATGAAACACTGCTGTGACCGCACATTCAAACTTAAAGATATTCACTGCTGTCATTCCTGTACTGTTAGTCATTGATCAGAACCGGGTGTGTGTGTGTGAGTGTGTGTACGCTGCCGTACTGTTTCCCTGTCTGGTGCAATACAAACGCCCTTACAGTTGCAGGACACTCTGCACTGCACCGTGCTTTTGTTTGACTCATTACTGCGTAAAATAACAGATGATCTAACTCCCCTTACCTTCCAATCATGCACTCAACTTTCAGAGTTAAAAAAAAATAAACCTCAGGAAACCAGAGCAGGCACACACTCTCCTCGCTGCCTTGCTTTCTGTTAGGGTGGTCACGAAATTCATCATTCAGAGATGAGCAGATAACATATTGGTCTGAACAGATTCCTGGTTCCTGATTTATTTGCAGTATTTTTCAGTGAAAAATGAATCCGGGTGCGGCAAATAAAGTTAAACCAGAGTCAACTTTTGGAGAAACACAACCCAACGTCACGTTGTGCTGGCCAATCAGAAGCCTGAATGAATGACTGCACTCAATTTGCCTCGTCTACTGGTTGTTTACGACTATATTTTAATCTGTCGACAAACAGTCACTAGTAGTTCACAACGTAACGCCACACAAACACAGGGCCATGGAATTAAAATGCCTGATTCATTCTTATTCTAAAGACGCCTTAGCAACTCATACGAAGTCAGCTTGAGTCAACGACCCACAAGTAGCCCTAACGACTCTGTAAGGAAACTCCCACACATTGTTTGAGAGCCTGCGACTCCCCTCCAGTTAGTCAGAACAGAAGAAGCCTCTGAAACAAGTCCAGTTGCCTACGATGTAAAATTACCATGACCTGGATGACTGAGAACGTTTCCCAACTTACTTAAGATGGTGAATATGGAGTGTTTCCATTCGATCTTTAAAACACTGGACTGTGATGAATTATTATTATATTTTGTATTGTTAGCATAGTGCTGGCTTTAGGTCAGGTCAGCTGGGTCAGCGAAATGACTAAACACCTGTCACTTCCCCCGTTAAGTGAAAAGCTTTGTATTGGTGTAAGCACCGCCCCGATAAACTCACTTCAAGTCAGGACGTGTACTACAGATGCCACATTGTCCCAAAAGGCTAGACAGATGCAGAAACAAGTATTCAGGGATAATCAAATGATTCTATCATCAAACTCAATAATGAGGAAGGAAAGGGATGTTATTATTATTATTATTATTGTTATTCTAATTTTGGAGATTGACAAAATATTCAGCACTTGTTTATGCTTCCCCTCTGGGGTTTTGCTCTAATTTATAACTTTAATAACTTTTTTGTTTATATTTTTGCAATGACTCACAGTTTCACAACTTTTATTATCAGCTCTGATAGTTGAAGCCTGGCGACATTTCGTTCATTTCACCGTGCAATTCATATTTTATTTTGAAAGTCCAAAAGAGAAGAAGAGTCGTCCCTTCACTTCTCTTGTGTTTTTTATTCTTGTTGTGCACTTAGGTAAGCGTAAAGAGCCGCCCGCACTGTAAAATGAGTGCGTCACAAATACACCGATGCATTAAGTGTCCCTTTATGATTGTTCCTGTTTTTATCTTTAAGACTTAATGATGGACAATGACAGGGCTTTTAATGTTTCAGGGACAATCTGCGCCAAGCACAACAAGAGCAACGATAAAAGATCAGACAGCTTTGAATAATTATACTCAGGGCATGGTGTTAGGTGTGAGTGATTAACGGTGTGTGTGTGTGTGAGTGTTTGTGTGTTTGTGCATGCGTTGCAGAGAGAACTTGAGGAGGGAATGATGATTAACGATGAAGCAGACCTTGAGAAGGACAGGCTGCCGGTGGGACAGATGACAGGAGATGGAGGGCTGGGAGGAGGGACTGAGTGGAGAGGTGGACAGGGCTACAGAACCCTCTCATTCTGGCAAATGGCTGTCGAATGCTGACACATACAATAGCAGTCATTTGCTTACCGTATCATTTATTTCCCCACAGTGCATTGATTGATGATGCATCATGTGTTAATGCCACAGCCTTTACGTAGAGTTTGGCAGGCGGCGGGAGGGAGGGCGGGTTTCTACGCTTCTCTACAACTAAACAATAACACCATGTTTGGAATCATTTCCTCGACTCTCCAACGTCGGTATTTTCTTCATTTATGGTTTTGCTATATTTTTCAGTTATGCACCTGCACTCCAACTGTCGCTGCTTTAGCACACAGAGGAAAATAAAGACTTTTCAACGATCTCTGGACTGAATGTTGGAGGGTTTTAGTTGCGATTGTGTTCTCCTCCTCACATCAGCTTTTGACTCAACACTCTCCAGAGGTTTCTTTCTGGTTCGTTGTTAATGGTAGTTTGAAAGAGTGCTTTGTCACTGGGTTTGAGGATTGATGATTTTGTCTCTATGTCTGTAGTGCTTTAATAACTAATGCTTGCTGAGAGCTGTAGTTTCAAACACCATTGTCATTGTAGTCCGTGTACAGGTTGCCCTCACAGGTCAAGGAGAGAAGGGAGACAATAATAGACAGCTGTGACGTCAGAACTTTGGCTTTGGGCTTCTGGTTCTATCAGGCAGTAGTGGAAGAAATATTCAGATATTTTATTGAAGTGAAAGTATAGTGTAGATACTGCACTGGAAGTATTATCAGCAGAATGTATTTAAAGTACTCATGGGTCACTTTGCACTTTGCAACGTCTCAGTTACAGTGATTGAATGTAACTAAATCATTTGCTCATGTGCTGTATGACGTATGTGCAATTGTGAGGTTCTTGTACTTCCATTTTCCACTGCTTTGTATTTCCATTCCAATATTTCATAGATATAACTATTGTACTCCAATACATTTATCTGATCATTTGAGTTACCACTGCCACATAAGAGCTGAACTGATGCAATCAGATTCGCATATGACGTTTCGGCTCTCAGGCCGCCTTCATCTAATTAAAGAAAACTGAATATGCGTGCCACTTTTTTTTCACTTCCCACTCTGCTGCCAGTGATCAGAGGCTCGTTAAAGCTGGTGTTCATTACCTCTTTATGATATGCAACCAGCTAGCAAACACTGATTCCAGTGCTTAATATAGGACGTCGGTTGACCCATAGCATACAGTATAAACACAACATGCACATATCTGTTTAATGTTGCTAAAATATCAAAAGTACCAGCATATTTCATGTTTGAATATTTCAAATTAAGTACTATTTGTTTGGGTGACCGCAGTCATTTGCTCTACTATAACTTTTTGGCACTTTTTTACAACATTTAGTACTCAAGTAAATACTTTTTTTTTTTTTTTTACATTACTCCACTGGCATCAGATTTGGGTTTCGTTCACGTCAGAAGCCTGAACGAGCTTTAACACATTTAATCTTGTTCATTCAGACTCATACGGTGACTGACATGTTAATGCGTGCTGTATGTGTTTAGAACACTGGTTGTTTTGTGAGAACGATTGCAAGAAAACACCATAAGAATCTGTAAATCTGTGAATATTTAAACAACAAAACGGGTCCACTGAGATGGAGGCTCACACAGCCAGTTTACATGTGACACATCTCTGCTGTGTTTGAATGTTTCTCCTGCTTGCAGAGAAAGTTACTTTGCCTTCCCATGTGTGTCTTACACATGTCTTTGGGATTTAAAAGTCTCTGATTGAAAGCATTAACTTAGCAATGTTGAATCATGAACAATATAAGAGAGGCAGTTGGTTAATAACGTGCATAAAAGTGTAAGATAATTACGAATGACTTGCTGTGGACGATGAGCTCAGACTCATGTTCCCATTCAGATATAATAACTGTGCAAATATTACATGTAAGAGCCGACCGTCAATACAAGCAGCAAGCTCTCTAATAAAGACCTTACATAACAGTGCTCCTGCATTTTCATAGCAGTGATTCCTCTGAATTGCCGTGAGATGAGTCCGGTGTGGGCCGGAGTGAGGTGGCAAGCCAACTGCCTCAGATTGTACTTTTCTCAAATCCATTTGTTCCAGGCACTCATCTGAGGATTCCAGTCAGCAGCAGCAAAGAAAAGGCTCCTCTTCACTCCCATCCACAGGGACAACACCATGGCTAAAGCACAGGCACCCTGAGAGGCTGCTGCCGTCTGCCACACACACACACACACACACACATCATATATACGCTCACACACTCGTACAGTCCATTGTCACACACACTCTCTCCGGGAGCCAGACTTTGGAAACCACCCTAGTGTGAAAGCTCTTAGTCGGGGGCAAATTAGCCTCGAGGAGTGGATGAAATGTGGTTATGGGTTTTTGTGTGTGGATGCATATTGTATTATGCATGTCTGCAGTGCGAGTGTGTGCACAGACATGTTGTGTGTCTGCAGACGTCGAGCTCTGTGAACTCGTGTGTGTGTGTGACAGAGAAGGAAGTGAGCTGGAGCAGCGCGGCCATATTTGGTCATAGATGTTTGGCGATGAAGATGCTTGACTCCTGACCGGACTCTCTCACACTGTTACTGTCAGGATGAGAGTGCTGTTTTATCGTGACCAGACCTGTTTTTGTCAAAAAAGCTTCTAACTAAATGTTAAGGATGAAGATGGCAGTGTGTTAATATTGTTACTGCTGTGGCAAAACTAAAGTTTACTGTCTTTTATTCATATGTGCCATTAGAAACCCATCATCACATGACGTGTTCTTTCATTACCTGCTGCATGTAATCTGATACACTGCCTCCGGTTATGCCACTCAAGTGGCTAATTTGCATTGTGGGTAATGAAGGCGCCAGATTTCGCACAGGAAATAATATGTATGGAATAGAAAAGGCGACGCCTCTGGTTCCGTTGTTATGATTTTAAGCAGTTCTTTTTTAAATTGTGCATAAGGAGTCCAGCAGGAGCGCAGTGCTACATGAGTGGACTGCCTCTCAAAATCTGGCGCCTACATTACCCACGATGCAAATTAGCCACTGAGCGACATCACTGGAGGCATTTTATCAGATTACATGCAGCTTCCTTCGGAGCCATGAAAGGATTTATATTACTTTTATCACATATGCAGGAGCGCTTCTCTTGACCTGTAAACTCACTTTAACGTGTAAAATTGGTGAAGTTACCCTTTAAGGACTCGCTATTACAGACTGATGCAGCAAATAACAACCTTTCAGATGCAGTTTGTACGGATGCAGTTTGATAAAAGTGAATCTTTACTTTATCTCCATTGAATTGTATTAAGAGTGAATGTTGGTATGTAATACAAGGCAACAAAATAAGGGGAGATTTCCAAACTTTGGGGTATTCTTTTGCATTTCTATTGATTATGAGAACATATCGACTTTGCTACAACGATGTCGGACGGAGACACAAGCAGT
Source organism: Diplodus sargus (assembly GCA_903131615.1). Classification (NCBI taxonomy): domain Eukaryota; kingdom Metazoa; phylum Chordata; class Actinopteri; order Spariformes; family Sparidae; genus Diplodus; species Diplodus sargus. The sequence continues at coordinate 1,043,164 of CAEMYA010000138.1, read as the reverse complement.
GATCCGGTTGTAAACTAGCCTAATTTGTTGTGTTGAAGTGTTAATAATGCTCCCTCATGGCACAGGACAGCTGTGTGGACGCAGCCACCATAGGTCAGAGCGAATGGTGATGGATGTTTACAATTTTGATAATGCATTTACCCTTCATCAGGTTTTCTGTTCCAAATAACGTGGGATAGAATCCAGAGCATTCTAAAGTTTACCTCATCTTATCCTGAGGGACGTTTCAATTTTTAATCTTGTCTTATTTCACATCCAGCTGTTCTCGTTTTACTTGATTTGTCTGCTTTAAATTTTAATTGCTTTATTCATACCTGGTTTTATTATTTCACCAATCTGGGCTTTTTTTGTTTTAATTATTAGTTTTTAAATTCTCTTTTTATCCAAGCTGCCTGTTTGTGTTCCCTCGCTGCCTTGGATCTTTTGCCCTGCTGTTTTATATTCACCTATATTATGAATGAGATAAAACAATAAAAAAAAAGTATGTTTAAAAGGTTGACTTGGTCAAGTACAGTGTTATTGGTCGAAGCTGCAGAAACAACTGGCACTAGCGGGATTCAGTATGTGCAGACTGAGACTTGGTTTCTGGGTGGATGGAGCAGAATATTAATTGGTGTGTGTCTAACATTCATTTAACATTTTCTTTTTAAAAAGATGGAACTTGCATCTTTGTGTGTTCACAGTTAAATTATCCTCTCAAAGTGTGTCAATCAAGTGGCATGTGATGGCTGGGGGTTGCCTGGGCTCCCGCAGCCGCGGTATCAGCTGTGAATTTATACGCTGTAATTGCCTGATGAAAGACACATAATTGAATCTGTAGAAGGGCACAATATTACAAACCCCTGACTGAGTTTGTGTGGGTTTCTCTGTTAGCAACTGTGATAAATTAAAGACATAGCTTCCTTCCTAACCTTGGTCAGATGTTGATTTGAAATCAGAAGTGTGTTCTCTTCTTATCTTCGGTCACTGCGAGGAAAGAATTTGATCTTATTATGGTAATAATCATGTCATGCTAATGCTATGCAGCCTGCACGCAGACACACGGTGAGTCACGCAGTCTATTTTCACGGCGAGTTATTCCAGAGAGGCGGAAACTGCTTTGTAGGTGGGAACGCTGTCATCTTTCACGCCACAGACTGGTATGTGAAGCATGTGAAGCATGGCTCAATCACAATGCTTTGGTCCTCTAACAGGAGATCATTTTCAGCTTGTAATTCATTTAGTTCGTATTTTGCCCACACATACAATATCAGTTATGTGTTGATGATGTGGAATTTCATTTGCCTGACGTGTCAAACATGTAATTAAATCTGCTGCAGGCCAACAATACTGAACCTCTCTCTCCATCTCTCTCTGTTCACCCAATCATGGGTTACGAGTCCGGTAAGGACCAGCCAACACAATGTTACAGTTTATAGTTTGCAGCAGAATAGAAATAGCATACCTGATTAACAAAATAAGACTCCAGTACACCACCTCCACTGTTAAGGTTTCTTAAAGTTTAGACAACTAAAGCTACTTGGTTAACAAAAGGTTTGTTGTTAAAAGAAACCACTTAATGAAGTCGAAATGATCCGCCATCTTCTTTTGTTTAGTCAGTTAAATGCTAAGATCAGAAAAGCTTGAAGGTATATTATGCAGGTTTCCTAAAAAAAAAGACTATGTTACGGCTCATACAAAAATATACTCTTTCAATCATCACTTATGACCCACTCACAGTGTCTGTCAGTGTCTGTATGTGCAGAGATCGTGCTCCTGCATTATTTTTTGGTATTTTGCTGTCAACCTTTGGACAGCATGAGGTAAAAACACTGAGACCAGGTCACATCGCTGTCTACGTTCTCCTCTGTTCTCGGTCTGTTGTTATAGATGCCTAGAACAGTCTTTTCGACGGAGGGCAGGGCTGAGCTACACACACACACACACACACACACACACACACACACACAGAGGCAGAGCACAGAGGATGAAGCTGCACTTCAGCTGCATTCACAGAAAATCCACAGGATTGAGCAGATTTGTGAAGGGTCCTTGTTCGTGCTTTAGAAAGCAGCAGCCGTGAAACGATCAGAAAATGACGCACTTCATCGCTTCACAAACAGCAACAGCAAATCCCTCATTATGTGCTTTTGAAGCATTGATTTATCCTGCAATTTGTCCTTACTTGATTTCTGTCACGCTCGTCTTTCCAACCATCAGAGGCTCCCGGCTATCAGATGTCAACATCTGTCTCCCAATCAGCCATAACTATTATCTCTGAGGTGGTGTGCTGCGTCGGTCCTCACGAATATCGCCCTGCATTTCGCTCCAAATTCACATTCTAGCCCTCGTGTCATTATTTGACACCACCTGAGATCAAGCGCCACAGTAGTCCGTGTGGCACACTGAACCAAAGGAAAGACGGAAACACACACACACACACACACACACACACAGTCAATTATCTTTCTGTCTCTCTATCGGTGTCTCTCTTTCTTCCAGTCAGGTCACAGAGAGCCAGTTGACTCCATGTTGCTTCTGCCTCTCTGTCAGCCAGCCGTACCGGTGCTATGATGGTTAATTAAGAAGTTGTGGAACAGCAGACAGCTCTCCCCATCGCTTCCGCCCAACCTCTCCTTTCTATGACTCTGAATACAAATATCTGTGGAACCCAAGTGTGTATGTGTGTGTTTGCTTTAATATGACTGCAGACTCAGGTAATTAGCGAGATATCACTCTGTGATCTCCCTGTCAAGAGTCAATTAGCCCGGTGGGTTTGCGGATGTGGCGACGTCAGTCCTGCGGTACGAGGAAGTATTTGTTAATGTGTTTGTATAATGGGAAAGGGTACGTTGGCATGTAGAGGTGTTTGACAAGTATTAATTACCTCGGGGCTTGTCAGAAGCCCAGGGCAGAGAGAGAAGACAAAACAAGGGTGACGGGTTATTATATACTCCATGTTTTCATAACCAGATAACTGGTCATCCTATTGAATTAATTCATCGTGATGTAGTCAATATAAGCCAGATGACAGAGCTAGTCAGTGTTGTCTGCCTCATCACAGTCCCTTAAAACGGTTTGTAGAACTCGCAGTTAAACTCTGTGTTGTTTTATTCATCCAATCAGCTGTATGGTGGTGTTTTAGTAAATGAATCCTTCATTTCCTGCAGAAGTCTGGAGTTTTCCCTGCTATTAAATATACAGCGTGGGTCACCCTGCCTTCAGCGACTGCTAACCTTAAAGAGTTTCATTAGTCTAGAGTTTAATAGCAGAGCTTTTGTGTCTCATGAGAGTCGAGCTGATGTTTCAGGGGCTTTTCCACCTTGAGAAGAGTAAAGCTACAGGGCGCACACTAAATCTTCCCAGACTTTATTTATTTTTATTTTTTTAGAAAAGTGGTCACATTTTTGATAGAACCGACTTTTAGCATGTCATTATGACCTAATTATTTTTGAAGAGGATTTCATTAGTGGTCTGAAATGCTGCTCCTGTGATTATCTTCAACACAACCAGGAGCTTCGGGGCAAGATTACAGGAATCCATGTTGAAGAAAAACCCACTGTCAGTTGAAACCCTGGAGGTGACATCTATTCCTGGCCCCCATTTGTTCCTTCCAGTACTTTTACCACATGCGGCAGTCCTCCCAGGGTCCCTTCCTGCCTTGGCGGCTGTCAGCTCAGCTTCCTTGCAGCTCTAGGTGTTGGTAATGAGCAGCTTCAAACCTCATTGCCCCCTCATTACAGTCAGGGCCTGCTGGAATTGCTGCTTCTTTCCCTCGCTCCAGGATGTCACGATCAAAGACTGAGCTCGCTCACTGCTGGACACAGGTAGACTTCTGAGGGACACGGAGACATGTGTGTGTGGTACCCCGTGGTGTATACAGTAAAGAAAGGCCATATTCACTATTTTCTTGTGTGCCATACCTTCTATCTTTAGTTGGTCACAGGTCTCCCGTGTATGTATCTCCTAAAAAGCATATACACACATGATATACACTGATACTTGTTTTAATGGTTTTGGAAAGTGACATTGAAGTCTCACGTTTTCGGTTTAACAAAGTTGACCCATCATGGTTGTTTGAATATTTCTCAAACGCCAGGCGCTCTTTTTAATTCAGCTGAGCCACCAGAGTCCCTCAGTTCAAGGACAGACTGGGAGGCAACGCCTGAGGTCGTCATCTGCTCGCTCTGGCTGTCTGTTGAAGGGAAACAGTAAGAACGAATGATAGATGTAGTTAGTTCTCATCCAGCAGGGAAATAGACCTTTCCCTTTATCAACTAGTTGGCTGACATTACTTGAGGGATCATATCCTCAGTGCCAGCGTGTAGTGGCACTGCTTAATGTTCTGAACAGTAGGATGTTGGATCAGGATAAGTGTGTGATGTGTCCAACTTTTGTGCCAGCGACTGCAGTTTGTGTTTCTGTTCAATGAATGTTGGCTTTTTTAAAACCATAGTCATGATCTTTTCCCAACTTGGATTTGCAGGCAGTGGACAGATTAATTAAGTGGGCCAACGGTATTTGTTATACTTAATCGTTTATTCTATACAATATCACTAATGTCATTTTTAATTCAATTTTCAGTCAGTTTAGTTAATCTGGTGTTTAATCAAGCTTTTCTATTATAAACATCCCGACAAAGAATAGCTGGTTTTAGTGTTTTACAGAAACAAATTAGAAAAATACAAATTTAAGGAAACAGAGTTGCAAAGAAATTAATACATTTTCCCTGAAAGTATCCAGAGTAGAAATCAAGCTAACAATGTCCTGAACCGAACTTACTGACTGTTCTTAATTAGAAAGATTATCATGTAGGTGGACTGTGAAAGCAGCTTATTACAACCCATACGTAGGTTTATTGTTAGGCAGCAACCTTAAGCAACTTTATTGATTCTGCAAAGTCTGCATGTGGAGGAGGAGGGTGTGGACAGTTGGGTCAGACAAGCACGAGACTTTCGAACGTAGTGAAGTGATGGTATGTACATAATGTAACTGACGTTACACAAATAACTTGGTTACTTGGTTAACCCTAACATCGTTTTCCCAAAAAACAGTTTTAGGAAACCTAACCCAGAGGACAAGGGTTTAAACTCCATATGAAGCTTGGAGCTAGAGTTCATTTTAAGCAGAACCACAATCTTTTCCTAAACCTTACCATGTTGTTTTCATAGGGTAGAAGATGCCAAACGTGTCACTGTCACGCTGGATTTCATGGTTTGGTTTGATATGTGGTCCAACCTAGTCGACAGAGATGTGATATGACCCCATCACTTCCTCCCAGCCTCACACTCTATAAATGTTGGACTGGATCAGTGCTTTTGCCTTAATTGGCTGGTCCTTACGTGACTCTTGGCCCATGATTGGGTGAACAGAGAGAGATGGAGAGAGAGGTTTAACATTGTTGGCCTGCAGCTGATTTAATGACATCAAGGCACATTTTCTCTGTGTATTTCCTCGTTCCTCTGCTATCGCAGCCATGCTAATGCTGTCCTGACTATAGGCTTTTACATCAACAGGAGGGTTCAGTGTCAGTTTGCGCAGCATCATTCAACAGCATCACAATAGCATGCCAGCGTTCCCACACAGGCTCACCACATGCGTGCCAGCGAGCAGAAAAGGAATTGTGTCTGCTATCGGCTGCTTCAGTCCACAACAATGAACATGTAATTGTGGATCGGGCCAAGTGGGAATCCCATGAATGTGCTCATTGGTTTAGCAGTGAAAACGCTAAAAAGCTTAATTTTTTCGTTTCATTAAAATCATAAGCTGCCTTATGATCTGCCTTTGCTCAAATGTACTGTACTTTAGAGAGGGTGCATGTCAAATCCAGGCCTCATTCCTGCCAAAAGTACAGTATCACCAGCTGTCTTATTGCCAAATCCCTGTATTTGTTTGATTTCCCACACTCGAGGCCAATCCTTGTACCTACCAATGCGTCTCCCATGGTTTCCCCATTGCAGCCTCGCTGTAATGAATCTGCATAGTGGTGCTATACATAACATATCCCCCAGTCATTTGTTTTGCCTATTTAACCGCACTGCACCTGTCTCCCTGGAGAATATCCCTCCACCCTGCGGCAGGTAGCTCATTCCAGCGCCGCTAGCCACCAAGGCTCAAGACTTTATTACCCACACAGGCCAGGGGAGGTATTTGTGCCTTCCTCTCTCAATCTCCAGGAGGACTTAACCATCATTGGCGAGGCAGAGTATTGAGCCCTAGAGAGGAGCTATGGAACCCCCTACGTTTAAATTTAGTCCCCCATTTTATCTTGGCTTTCTCATTAGCAGCACTGGAGACTAATTGTCACTGGTTAAGTCTTTATTGCTGCGGGTTCTTTTACTTGTTCCTCTCTCTCCCTCTCGTTCGTCTGTTTTTCTCTCTGCTCTTTTCCAAATGGCACAATGGCAGGGGCGGCTCTTTGTATGGCGGTAATTAGCTTTTATGGTGTTGCTATGAGCGGGGTCTTTTCACTGCCGTGGCCGTCACTCTGCTCGGCCTGTCGCTTCATCACCCAGCCATGCTCTGGGCAATTAGTCTGCAAGCCCACCTCCCACCCCACCCGCCGCTGCCATCGTCCAGCCATATCCTTTTAAACCCTAGCAGAGAGAGGGAGACTTTCACCTCCCTCTCACTCTGCACTTTCACAGCAGGAATAAAAATCAGCCGGTTGCACAAAGACCTCCTTTTTGTTCGGCAGTGGTGCTGGATCCGACCTGCTGTATAAAAACTGGAAATGTCTAATTGTGTTACAGATGCAGCATGTTATTTTGCAGAGGGCCTGGCACTGAATGGGATAATTGTCAACACACAAAAACAGGAATTAATGACGGCCGCTGTACTCTGCATCAGCAGACAATTGTTATTTGATTTCCGCTCCTTTGTTTGTAGTCTGCACTCCGCAAAATTATAGCTGCAGTGTGCAGAATCCTCCTCACTCGGCTCGCTTTGGAGCATCATTTGTGTTCTCATGGAGACTCATCTGCCCACACACGCCACACATTCTCACCAAATATGAACAGTGATGCAGAGAAGCACCAGAGAAGCACCGAAAAAGCAGAAAACAGGGAATGAGGATTTGTACAGCCTTGGTGCTCCTGTTTTCATTACAGCTGCTACAGTCGACTGAGTGGACACCGTAAGGCACGGTGAAATGAATATGCAGATATTTACTACTTTTTTAATGATTACCGGGGACCCCATGTGGAGCGCTTTATTATGAAAAGGAAGCCTTCCTGGAAAACTCCTAATCAAATGATTGTATTAATACCTTGGTGTCGCTTTGAAGTGAGCTGCTTTTGAATTATACAACAAGAAATGTAAAAGCGAGGCTCCCTGCATGCACAGTTTGATTTAACAGCACTTTGATATCTGCCCCCTCCGGAATGTGTGGTTGTTATTCCGTAAACAAAAGTGTGACAGGTGTGAAATGTGCACATTTTATATGAAGGAGGTAGAGGAGAGCTGGAAAGATGAGACTCGAGCAGAGCAAATACAGTTAGATAGAGCTTCACTGGTTAATCATGCAGGCAGGCTGGAGCACACACATGATGTGAGCTTTGTTAGCAGCTCATGTGTACAAGCGACCAAAATGAACCACCATTCAGACGTGAATGTGTCTCTTGTTTGACAAAGCCCTCCACTTGTCCTTTGGGAGCAAAGGAGGGAATAGTGAGACGTCGTTACCAGGGTAACTGGCACAGATAATGCACTATGGGTATCATCTGATGTAGATATCAGTATTTGGGCTGAAGGAAAATTCTCCTTTGGTAGCTGAGTGAGGTTTATTCATTCAAGTTTATAAAACGCTTCTGATGAACCCACATCGATGTCAAACTCAAATTTACAACTTCCTGTCAGTCCTGATGACTTTAAGCACCGTCCACCTCTACACCTGTGTCAAGTACAGATACGGATACATGTAATTTAGTTGGATGAAAATAGTGTAATTGTTCATCTCTAGTTCTTACACAGTCAGACAGTCCTTGGATCGAAGATGTCGATACAGTTGGATGGATTGCTCCCATCCGTGTCGCCTTTTCTATCGACAGTCGACATTGATTTCTTTTAACCACCGGGGAGCAATCAGTCCGCAAACCATTCCCATTATCAGACGTTTTGTTCTCAGATCAGATCAGAAAATGTTTTTATTTGCAATGTTTTTAGAAGGCAATGAAGCCATCCTGCCATTCTGGATGCCAGTTACAGCTAATGACATCTGGTGGGCAGGTATGGCACGACAGCTGGCTGGAGAAAACCTATTACTTTATAATAGATGTATTTGCCTAATCACCAATATCTGGCAGGTCCCTCTCCTCTGGCACAGTGCACGATATGCTACTGTGATCAAAGCAGTTTATGAAAGAATAGAAAAAGATCTGGGTAGTCTTTGTGTTGCTATAGCAGCATGTCTGAACAAATGTATAAAAAAAAAAAATAAAAAAAATGGAACCAAATCAAAAGAAATACCTCGAACTCAGCAGAAAGGGAAGTCATGTCACAAATTGTTAGAACTGAGCGCTGGTTTCTTGCTAATGCGGTATAAAAATGCCAGCTTCGGTGAACGCTAAACTCCAAGTGAAAAACCATTTATCTTTGCAAATTCAAAATCAGGGTCAAGTTGACAGAAAAATGTCTTTCGCCTCATCTCTGACTGTCGAGGCAACATATTATTGCCTCAAGTAATTTTTGGGAAGCTGTTCAAAATAACTGCAGAAGACAAACGGTGTTAGTGAACTAAATGCATTGTGATCATCTTTAGTCTACGAGACGGCACCGATTCGGAATATAAACTACATTTTTCTCCACAACAATTTTCACCGCTCCAGTAAGAATGACAAATCCCAACCATGGGGAACATTTGAACTCCTGGGACCTATTGGCGGTCTTGTCACTGAGCTGTGGTCTTTCCCTCTTAGCTCAGATATTGATCTGCCGCTTAGGCAATTAGTCTGAGCAGACCCCTTTCCCCTTCTTATCCCTTCCCCTCCCTGCTTCAATCTAAAGCTCTAAGAAAATACCAAAGGATTGCCTGCAGTCAAAAGAAGCCAAATTACCTTACTTTTCTCCCTCTATTGTGATCACCTGCCAGCTACAGGGGCTAGGAAAAGGTGTCAACTGTTGATAAAACTCAATCTGCCCTTCCTTTCTCCCTCGTAATGCAGCCAAGGCCTCCTGCTGCCTGGACTGGAATCACAGGAAACAATGAAGCAGACACAGGCTTGTTTAGCCCTCCTAAGGTGACTGTAAGTAGGTGGCTGAGAGAGGAATGCCTCCTTTTAAGCCTGAACGGCTAACGTTGCACTACTCAAGTGTCACATCCTGTGTATAAAGAGTTCAATCCAGTTTCCATTCCTAACACTAGAATAAAATCCATTCCAATTAGAAAAAGACCAAAGACTCACATTCATTGTATCTCTTTTTATGAACACAAACAACTCTCAATCAACAGCAGAACTGGAGAGATTGTCCGAGACCAAAGAATCTACTTCTTTTATGTGTTGGTCTTTGTCAGTGCTGTTGTTAACTGAAGCTCAATTAAGGTTTTAGTTTACTAGCCATCGCAGCTGCCTTTCATTTTACCAGCTTGACACTGGACTCAAATTGGCCGGTCTCCTTGTTGACGCACTCCCCGTTTTGCTCGTTTCACCCAATATCGTGTGTTTTCTTTTTCCCTGACGATGGGCACTGAAATAAGGGGTGAGCTGATCAAAAGGAGTTGCTGCTTGTTTGTCTGTTTGCGCTCGCTGTGTTCTCAAGGTTTTTCTAAAAAAAAAAAGAAAAAAAAACAAGCAGCTACATGGCTCAAAACCAAAAATAGTAGGTCTTACTGGTGTCAACAAGTAAAGTCCGCAGCTGCTGCAGAGAATGAACAGGAACGCCGGTAAATACAGGAAGGAGACGAGCCGGAGTGCTTTTACAGTGTGTGACAACTGAGTGGAAAACTGCATTACTGTATTCTTTAAAGGCGCACTGAATACTACACAGGTATCCATCTTTTGGACAAGTCGGATTGTGACTGTACATTCTTCCTTTGCCGTCTTAATAATTACCATGGCCACGGGAGGTCGTTGCCTAACAGGAATATAATTATGGCTTCACAGTCGACCTATAAAGTCGATTTTCTGATCAGGAAAGGCGAGAGGATAAAGCTCGCTCCATGGTTCTACCACCAGACTCCCACTCGCGTACACACCCGCATACATAATTTGGCCTCAGTGTCCTCTCAAGTCCACAGTGCCCTTCATAGTGTTGGAGAGCAGTGACATTACACGAGTGTTTACACAGACATTTGTTGCGGACAGTGCAACAACTGCAGATTAGATGGCTTGTGATTTGGCAGGGGGGAGCATGCTGAGTCCTGACATGTGGTTAATTGGCTTACAAAAAGCCAATTGTGTCAAAATCTAATTGGCTGAAATTAGCTGGTTGTGTTCGACGCAGACGAGACGGGAAACAAAAAAAAAACTAGAAAAAAAACAGACTATGCATGAAGTCTTTCCCATCGAACCTTTAAGTCACACACATATTTAACCATTTTGTTTCAATGCAGTTCGAGAAATAATTTATAAGCAAAGTTACCAGATTAACTTAACAACATGGCTGCATACGACAGAACTACAAAGCAGCTTCCCTCCTCAGGCTACGACTCCCCAACGCATCCACATCACTGCGCCATGAATTGTTTTATTTTTGAGACTTGATTATATTTTAATTAGTCGTGTGGTTTTAGTTTGTCTGTGGTGGTAAAAACAGCTAAACTTCCATGTACAACCCTGTGTTGCTTGATGAAAATTGAATTCATCTTGGAACTTTTGAATCGTACAACATGGCACAACAAAGCAGAAGACAATATTTAGACAACACAAGAAAGAGGATTCTCAACACGCAAGAATTCTGAACACGCGCTGCCATACTGAGACGCCGGCATTAACAACTCTCTCATCTTTCTTCTTTATGCTCATATAGAGAATAAAGATATCTGTTATCCTTTAACCTTTAATGATAACGGCCTGCTGTCTTGTCAGTGGGAGCTTAAGTTCAATCCTTCACATCGCAACATCTAACCGGTCCAAATGTCAGCCTTTGTCAGATTTTCGCTTCCATATGCATCCGTGTGTATCAGTGGGATATCTCTCCTCCTGACATTTGGTTAGCAGAGAGTAAAAAGGGAGGGAGCATCACTTTATTTAATTACTGGGTGACACTGTGTTCAGGAGGCTATTACAAGCTAATGACCGCTAAGACACGTCCAGAGGTCCTGCTTACATGCGTAACACATAGTTCTACACATGCATCAGCCATAAGGATTTGTGAAGGGGTGTGAGTACATATAAGTATTTAATTGTGCAAATACAAATGCCTCGCCCTCCCATGTGGTTACATAATGCGGCTGTCATTGACTGATGAAGCATCCACCGCCATTTAGGATAAAGTACGTCTCACTTTGTCATCATTTCTCAACTCGCCTCATCAAATTGACATAATTAATTTACCTATTGACAGACTCTCCGCGCCCTCGACGGATAATTTTTTAACTCAAACAGAAATTTTCAAAAAAAAGGCAGCAACATTTTTAGTCAGCTAATGAAGCAGTAACGGCGATGATTGTTTTCCTACTTGGAGGAGAGTTTGGTGAAACTAATGACTTCTAAGCGATAATTAATTGATTCTCGGCCACCTGAATAAGCAGAGTTTTAATAAGAAGTGACAGGGAGAGCAAGTCCTAGTATAACTGTTCCTTTACCATGTGAGGGGATCACTTTGTTTCAGTGTTGTAGGAGCAAAATAAAATGACTCGGTGAGTTGCTGCCTCTCAGTCCTAATCAGTGAGACATGTACTGTATTTATGGCAAATAAGAGCTTTGATGCAATTTGAATTGGGTTTATTTTATGCTGAAGAGTCTAAAGAATGATGGTGAAGCTTCTTCTTCTTCACAGCAAAGTCTTTCATACTGTATCCTTGACTAAGAGTTCAGAAGGAGAATAATAAGTGGTCTACATAAATGTCTTTCAATTCAAGTCAAGTGTTGCAGACAAAGAATTTCCCTTATCAAAGAAGTGAAGTGTTTGTTTGTGGAGCGAGGATGGACTCTGCTGACACTGTAGAGGATCGGTTCTTACATCAACACAAGGTTGCAGGAGTGAAGCTGCTGATAGGTTAGTGCAAACCTCTATAGCACTGTTCCCAAGCGAGGGCGAGTAATATTTTTCACTGTAAAGCACATTTTCCAGATGCTTGAGGTGCAATTGATTGCTGCTTCTCCACGTCTCTCTCCGAGGTTTTCACTGAGAGATCTATTACGTCTGTTCCTCTGGGCCGACAAAAGAAGTGCCGAGTTTACTTCAGTAGCTTCATATAAATATGTACCACACATACGCACAGTAATCCTCTGTGGGCATCGTGTCAGTCACAGAAACAACTGCATATATCGTTGAGCTTGAAGGTGCGATTGGCTCTGCCTGGCACATTATTATGTAAAGGTTTCCTAAACAGCCAAGGCTTGACAACATAGAGCATCAGAACCATGCTGCTGTAAAGACAGCTCTGGAAAGAAGGCACCTTTTTAGTCGTCGGTACATCGTCTGATATGCTGTTTGTGAGTCAAGGCGATTCCCTGAAGGCCCGTGGAGCTCTTATCTGCACTTCACTTTGAAACCCATTTCTCTTTTTTGTTATTTCTCAAGGAGCATGTCTTCTGCTCTACGCGATCTTTATTTAGTTTAATATATCTAAAGTTTGTTTCTAAAGATGCACTTGCATTTCGACTTGGAGCACAGCTTATGACTAACCGTCATCAGCTGAAGGACTTTGATGTTGAACCATTCTACAAAGCCCCAAACTGGATTCAGAGACATTTTTTGACATTTATTTCAAACTAAATTCTTTATGTATCAATATCTGGTAGGTCAGTCACAACTAGTACTAGTCACCAATCAATTAAGTGGTCAAAGAGTCGGTTAATGGCAAGAGATGTTTATCAATGATCAATTGCTGTCAAATTAAACCAATGAAGCCTCTGGAGACGAGGCCGACCTGGGGGCAGGTGAAACAGCAGTTTCCTCAATTGGTCCTCGATTGGCTTCGAGAGTGGCTCCGTTTGCAAATGAGCCGTGATCTGATTAGGCCGTGATTGGACTAGACGCCCTGCAAAGATTGTCTGAGCTGTAGATACTGTTAAACTGCAGCAGCAGCTCAGCTGCTCTCTTGAAGAGATATCAGGAGTCTTTTCTTCTCTAAATCCCTGAAATTCTGTTGATTCAAGATGGCATTAAATGTTTAAACAAATGTATGTTCAACAGCTGAAGTTAGGGGCGCCGTCTGTTGTTAGATTACTGTCTCTAAAGCTCTGAAGAATGATGCATTATGATGTCACTTATTGCTGCTTAAATTGTTGGTGAATATTGAGTCCATTAATGTACAGTGCTGTGTAGATGTTTTGATAATTGACTAGTCTATTATTTGGTGAAGCCTTGAGTATCTGCCCATTGCGTCTCAGCCTGAATGAGGACAGGGAATGATCAGCAGTAAAGCACTTAAGCTAAAGTCAAGGTTTAATGCTAATGAAACATGAACATTTGAATGTAGGTTTTCTACTCATATTTAGATTGAGCTAAAAAAAGAAAAATGATAATAATCAATAATGGCAGAAAATAACAGAGGGTAGGAGAATAACAGATAGCAGATTGGTTCAGGTATGGATGTAGTCTGTAGCAATTTACTTTGCTGCTGTGAATGATGGCTAATGCTTGAAATAATGCTTAATCCTACATTGTATCTCACAAATACTGTGTATATGTGCTTGTTTGGTATTTTAGGGGTTAAAGATAATCAGGTCTGAGTGAGTTTGTTGCTGGTTGAAGCTGCTGCACTCAGTTCAGTATAGCCGCTGTTTAAGCTCTCAGGTTTATATGCGTGGCGGTTAACTACTTGTGACACATCGCGATTGTTTCTGTAGCTCTCACAGTCTCTTAATAAACTTTTAAAGAGGACACAACATGCAAGATCCTTTTTGTTTAGTTGTTCACATCACTGGGGACTTCACTGCACTTCTGATGCCAGCAGTCAGCGTGGTTGAAAAAGGCTTGGAGCCTTTCAAACTCGTCCCTATTACCTCTCTTGGCCCGTCACTCTTTTTCTCTTCTGCCTCCGCCGTCTCGCTCTCTACCCACACCCTCTCTTTCACCTCTTCTCTCTTTTCATCCTCGAACTTTGTGTCTGTTTTTTTTCTTCTGCCCTCATAACCCTCCTCTTTCTGCTCTGTGCCATGGTGAATCTATTATCTGTTTTCTCTGCTTTCTCTTCTTCAATCTTGTCTCTTCTTGTACTCTCCTTCACTCTCCCCTTCTCTTTCATACTCTGTCCTTCTTCCTCACCATCACATCAAAACTACTTTATTTGATTGTGTGATAAAATTGCAACAATAATATTTTTAGTATTTTTTAAAAAATCTTTCTGTCATTTATGGATTGGACAAGTTGATTTCTTAAAATCATTTTAGAAATGGAGCAAAATAATTATTCATATAATTTGAAACAATGTCTCAACTTTTTATTTTAAAACAAATTGTTATTCTTATATTTATACATATTTACTAAAACTGCACTTACATGCTAAACATATAGAGGCAACGGAGAGACACCGGCCAACATTGGAAGTGGAACATTTAATAAATTATCATATTTAACGAGTGCCATGTTGAAATGGATGACACACAAACTGAAATACTAAATCAGAGGACTAGTACATGTAGGAAATATGAATATTAATGAATGCGTTCTTTCATTCAATACTTAAAGAAATATCATTGACATAACATTACTTATTTGTTCAAATAATAATCATACTATTACTTTTATTTCAATGCATATCAAATAATTAATTATTTCTACTCAGGCATCATTAATATAAACCAGTTCATAATAATTCCATGGCAAACTTAAGCTTCCATATTTATGTGTTCAGCACCTCCATCCTTATGAAACATTAAGAAGACGACATTTAATTTACTGGTATCACCCTAAAGGATTTGCGGGGTTATAAACTCTTCAAACATCCTCCTCCAGTGTGTCAAGCTGTCTGCTGCTGCTCTTAAGACAAATTAGTATTTAAATACAAAATGTTACTTTCCAGTTAATGGAATCAGCAAATATGGAGTTATGTCAAGTAGAAAAAAGAGGAAAAAAAACACTGAACTCTAAGTCTGACTGGAGACAAGCTGAGGGCGGCATGAATATTAAGCAAACACCATTCTGTCAAGTGAATGCTAAGTGATGCTCCCTGTATGTGTTGTGCTGAGGTAAATACAGGATGTCATGTGTGTCACTGTTATGCCGTTTATGACATCAGCAACTGAGCTCTCTGGATAAGGGTGTGTGGCTTTGGGAGTTTTAGAAGAGGTGTTCATTGTGTGTGTGTGTGTGTGTGTGTGTGCGTGCGTGTGTGTATATGTGTGTGTGTGTGTGTGTGTGTGTGCCACAGCTCGGTGGCACAAGGGACCCAGCATTCCAATGCACGACACGTCCTAGGGCAATCGCCACGGCGATTTACCCTCTGCTCTGTTGCCGTGGTGACTGAGTCACTAAGGAGGAGGGTGTGTGTGTGTGTGTGTGTGTGTGTGTGAGGTGGGGGTGGTTCAGACAAGGACCCTTGTTACTCAAAGATGATACCCCCCCCATCGCCCTCTGTCTTATTTTCACCCACTCCCCTTTTCTCTGCATCTGTTTCTCAGTGCTCCAATCATGCACTCCTTCCTTTTTATCAGTTTGCAATTCAACTTTAAACTCAAGCATTTCTTTTTCCTTTCCTTTCCTTTCCTTTCCTACTGCATTCTGCCAGACTGTTAAGTAGACTGTACATCTGTGGCCATGCACCTTTCAGCAGGCTTGTCTGTCTCAAGGTTTTTTGCTTACAAATTATGAAAATGATTGTAATCGCTCTTTATGAAACAATCCAATTATCTTCTTCCTCAGCCTCTGGCTTTGTCAGTCTGCCCGTGCACATTGGCCGTTCCTGACAAAGTGAGAGGCTGAAAATATAAGACACTCGGAGAGAATAATGCTTAATAGCAAGGATGAAGCGTAATACACTGCTTAGTGCTTTATTAAAGGTTTAGATCAGGGGCTGGAGAAAAGAGAGAAGTGCTCTAAATCCTGGAGCCTTGGAGGGCTTAAGGTGTGATGGGAGAGGTATGAAAATCGTGCAAGTCAGCGTGTGCGTGAGATCGAGAGGGGGGAGGGGTTGAGATAAGATGCCAAAAATAGGATGGACGGAGCAGAGAGAGATATTTAGAGGGAGATAGTCGTGGTGAAGATTAGTATTTAATAGGAATCTGAGCTTCCTTTTAATCGTCTCTGTCTCTTGTACTTAGCTCACGACTGTGTGTGTGTGTGTGTGTGTGTGTGTGTGTGTGTGTGTGTGTGTGTGTGTGGTCTGATGAAACGGCTTCATTATAAGACTCTGTGCTGACCAATAACATGCTCTCATCAGTGTGCACCCTCCTGCAGTAGTATGCTGATGTTCTACTGCGACTTCCTCGTGAGAGTCCAGGATGAGATTTATTCAAAAACTACGATCAGCTGATCAGTTGTTGAACAGTTTCAAAGTATTTATCACTGCAGCTGGTATGTGCATACGTTTTAAATGGAATGCACATGAACACGAAGCTGTTGTGTGTCATTACCTCTGCACACTTATTGTATTAACCCACCTTGATTTGTGCGACGGATTATCGATGTTTAATACTTCAGGTGTTTTTTATTTGTACAATGTATTGTACCAAGGTCTGGGGAATACTTGATTCTGATTGGCTGCAGGGTGTCCATTAATCCCTGATATATGGACACCTACTAAGTAGTTCCAGTCAAATTGTCTGTTCTAAATTAATGCGCTAGCTGGCGTATCAGCCCGTCTCTAAAATGAAATCTGAATATGTTATTTCCAGCACTGAGTGCAGTCTGTCAGTCCTTCAGTATCCTCTGGACACCACAGGATGGTGACTGTAACACACAAGCTGCAGAAAGTGCACTTCCCCTTTAAACTTACTGATACATAAACAAATAATCTCACATCCCATTCGCTGTTCAGCTCTCCACTTCAGGCTGCGGCCACAGTAACGTTACACACAGTCGATCATTTGTTTCTGAAAATCTTGATATTGATTTGGTGACAATGACATGACTGGTTAGCTAGCTAGTCTTGTTGTTAATCATACTGTCAAATTACATTTACTGTTCGTCAACTGTACGCTGTGTTGTTGACTTTGAGTCTTGTTAGCGTAGCATTAGCTTTCGGGCTCATCGCTGAGCGGACTAGAATATCTCCCGTTGTCAAGTCGTATCTAAGGTCCGTCCTATTTACTGGAGGAGTGAACAACGTTTCCGTTGCATAAGAACCTTGCGGGAGGGTAATGATTGTTCCAGGTATTAGTCAAACCCTCAGGCGTTACCAGGGAAACTAAGTTATGGCTTGTGAAAAACTTTATATTTTGATTGGAAACCATAACAAGTGGGATAATGCCCAACGAGGTGTCCATAATCAGGAATTAAAGGCCTCCGCATCGTCCATTAATACTGATTATGGACACCTCGTCGGGCATTATCCCTTACTTATCGAAGCCTGCCTGTCCTGAATTGTATCACAACATTTATGGGCTCAAGTGGATAGAAGCTGCCAAAGAAACTATTAAAATATGGCTAGTAAACTAGATCCCCCTGCACGCACTGATGATTAAATACATTTTACTATGAAAAAACTTACTAGAAAATAAAAGCACGAGTACACTGACCTTGAAACATGTTGGCTGCATCTACGTCCTCTATTATACACAGCACGCATACAAGAAGCTTCGTCACTTTGTCCAAGGAGTTCTCACTTTTCATCATGTTGTTTCTCCACCCACATGGGGAATCGCCCACATCAGTAGGATTTTTAATTATAACCTAGTAAATACAAGCTCATACCTCAATTTGTTTTTAATTTTTACAAACGTACAAAAACCCACTGGCTCAGACCTTCCTTTAGTCTAACCAGCAGGTCCAAGTTTGACCTTCATCATTTACCTCAATGTTTAGTGGGAATTCGTTAAGGCATTCATGGTGACTAGAGGATAAAATCTGATTGATATGAAAGCCTGCGGTTAAATGTCTGTTTCCTGACTTTTTTCTCTTGAAACACCATGTAATTGGTAGTGCAATTGGAAAGTCTCGACAACTGTAACATATGATCTGCTCTTTTGAACTTGGTGATCTCCTGAATTCTTATCGAACACTATCATTAAGTTTCATTTATGTTTTTTAACCATGATATACTTTAAATCTCTACATTTTCTGTTTGTCTTTGGCTGTTGCCTCTTTGGGTTTTTATTACTAGCATACAGACTACTCTATTCTATATATATGCTCTATAAGTACACATATAGACTAAGCAGTGTCCCTTCACACATCATGTAACAGGACTTACGCACTAGTTAGAACAGAAAAAAACGGCTCATACTGAGGATGCAGTCGAGCACCACCCATATAAACATAGCAATACTGACGACAAACCCACCGCATAACGCTCCACTTCAGTAAACACACAACACCTCCATCAGCAATATGGGATTCTCAACATTAAACAGTCTGACCCGGAGAGTTAATGATCAAATATTCACATTACCTGGCAATGGATTTTACATGTCGAGGATATTTGGACACAGCGGAGAGACGACAGGGCATCTTTGTCTATAATTAGACCGATAGCATTGTCAGGCCTGCAGAGTGAGTGAATAAAGGCAACACTGTTAAAGGTTGTCCTAATAGAGCTATTACGATCAGCCAATCTGCCTTTTCTCGCTTTTGTTCATCCCGCTGATTATTATGCCAGTGTAGAAATGGAATGGAGATGAGATGTGAGAGTGTGCAGACATTCACTGAGTTTGACATTGCCCTTCGGTTCCACTGGGAGGAAGCCTTAAATTAAGTTGCCTGAGATTCAGCCTTTTCTGTCTGAGGAGAGGTCAAGGAGTGTGAGGCAATGCTTATTCACCGGAGCAATCCTCCGTATGCCTGTTGAGCTATTAAAGAGGGAACAAGTCAAATTGTTTCACAGGAGAGGGAGGGTGAAGGGGGAAAAGGAAGAGAAGAACTAACTGACATTGTATCCTGTACGCAGCAGAAGAAACAGACTGTAAACCTGCTATTTTAAACAAATAAAATATGTAGCAAGTGTTGTTTTTATGTCCGTCCATCCATCCTAGTCTCATGAACTTGATATATCAAGAACGCATTGAGGGAATATTGTGCAAAATTGGCACCGATGTCTACTTGGACTTGAGGATGAGCTGAACAAGATTTCAGTGGTCAAAGGTCACTGTGAACTCACAACTGAATTATTTGGTCATTACTGTACACAAATGTCTAAGAGGATAAGATGAGGAAGGGATGTCATTTTATTTCCCAAAGGTTAAAGGTCAACTGCTCTGTTTATGCCAATATTCAACAGCAGCGTTTTGGCTCATGGAAGAATATAACCGTGAGGCAGTGTTGTTAGTTTATTCAGTTGCATCTTTATTTACCCCGAATGCTCTAAACATTTCTGCAAACCACACATGGGCTCAATGTCATGTACCGTATCATGGTCATATTACATGTATATGAGCTGACTCTGATGTTAGGAGGAGGAGGAGGAGGAGGAGGAGATGACAGTGGTGTGACAGCTAACGGTAAGACTTCAAAGCCAGAGATCACTGTTCAAGGCTGCGTTTCAACGTTTGAAACACAACAGTGTGAAACAACTAGATGTTTTTGATACATCAGAACATTTCCAGCTGTGTTTTGGCAGCAAAAGAAGGTATTTCATGCAAAAATATGATATTTTATTAACCCTAACCAAGTGGTTTTTGTGTCTAAACCCAACTAGACCCTACCTGACCTGAATCCGACGACTTGGTTGAGTTCATCGCTTGGTTGGTTTGTGTGATTTCTGTGTACCAGAGTTGTCAGGTTGAAAGGGTTCAGGTGAAAGGTGTCATAAAAGAGCCGATCACATTACTGCGTGGGTCTTGTTAGACAGCTAGTTGCCACTCACAACCTCTCAGAACCTTTAGTAATGGAAGTGCTTGACTTGATTAATGGTAGTTTATCTCACTAGTCTTCATGAGAGCCTTCCTGCACATCAAACAGTCTTCATTACTGAACGCAGTTGGGTAAGTTGTATGGGAAACCTCTGTAACATGATGGAAGATGATTTAAAGTCATTTTTTTTTAGTATTTCAAAACTTTTTCATTGAATAGTTTAATGTCAAACTTTTTTTTTTATCTGTTCCTTGTGTTTAATACCAAAAAACAACACAATTGCATGATTATCTAGAGTACCTGTAGCAACTGTGTGACTCATGACTGCTGTTGTCTGTCAGGAGCAACCTACGTCAGTAGCATGTCGCTGCTACAGAGGAGTAGGTGGAGGCAGATGGAACGGGTGGACCAAACAACAGATTTTAGACAGGAGACATCTTTTATTTCTGGTTCTCTAACGACTGTCAGCGCTGGTTTTCTTTAAACTACCTCAAAGAGCATTTTCATACCACAATCACGTCCTGTATGTTTTGTGTCCGTAGTTCTGGCTGCGCTGTGACAAGAGTTTGAATGTGAATAGTTTACTGCATGATACTACGAAAGGTTAGCTCATGACCCGACTTCAGTCCCTGCTGCTGCTGTCACTTTGTCGTAGCACGCTATTTATTCAGGATTTGCAAATTCGGATTGTCTTAAAATGCGCCTGTGAGAGAATGCCTGAGAGGTAAACAAGTAATGGGAGTTCTCCACACAGTTCTCATGCTCAACGCACGATCTTCAGATTGTCAGAACGTGGGCTCATTCCGATGGCTTCCATGGCAACAGCGAAATTACCTGTAACAAAGTGTGTGTACGTATCCGTGTGTGTGTGTGAGTGAGAGAGAGTAATGAGCTGTTCAGATCTGTCAAGGACTCGAGTGTGTGTGTGTGTGTACACCAACACACTTTGAAAATCTTCTCCTCTGTTCCCTCCTCTCTCCATCCACCCCGCTCACGTCATCATCGCCGTTCTTATCAACTGATGTGCACAAAAACTTAATCACCACAACTGTTGACTGATTAACTGTATTGTTCAAGTGGTTGATAACATGCAGTCACATTCGAGTAACAATGAAAAACAATGATTAGCCTGTTCGTTTCACAATAATACGCTGATTAGTTCATCTAAAAAAAATCATCTTAATGGAATTTTGAGCAAAAATTGTATAATTACAACCATCTGTCACCGAGTGAATTAGACAGTTCCAAGTGCCTGACAAGGTCTTTGATTTTGTTAGTTTTAAGTCCATAATATGTTAGATTGTCTTAAAGGTCTTATTTTGTAACCATCCAAACTCTACCCGCCACATAATTAATGCAGGATAGAGTTGGTAATACAATATGTGTCATATGCAAAACACAACGGGTCCAGAGGTCCCTTAACAATTAGTTTTCTGGTGTCATTTTTCTTACTCTGCCTATTTATAGTTTCAGATCTTTATTAGCTGTGTTCAGAAACTGGCTCTGTTATTTCCCTTAAACTGCTCCTTAATTCAATTCCAGGCTGCATTAAAAGAAGCTTTAGTGAGCTTTATATTAAACTTTCCAAAACCTGCTTCAGATACACTGAAGCCTTGTGTACAGACCCCTAACCCATTAACCCGTTTCTGATATAGGTACTATAGGTGTGGTGCTGATGCAGGTCAGCCGCGGAATAAATCATTTTCCTCATGCCAACTGGGCAGAACAAGCGCTGAATACAGTATAAGACCGCAGTAGTGACGGCCGGTGCAGTGGCTCTGTCGGATTGTTGCAGTGGGGGTGTTTATCATCCCTGGGTGGGTGGAGGTGGTAGCACGGGGCTACAGCTGAACTGGGATTACAGACACCACGTTATTATTCCAGGCGCATAATGAGGTGGTCCGAAGGGGTCCATAACACAGAACGGTACAGTTGAATTATTCTGCAGGCACACAATAATTACTTAAGGAAAGAGCAAACTGTCTTAAAGGAAATCGGTGGAGTCTGTGTGGCTCTCATGATTCTTACTGTTCCATGTTGGGGCTCAAGATGATCGATCGAGTTTGTTGCAACACTACTATCATAGATTAGATCCCAGGTCTGTAATAATTCACCAAACAGTCACCATCCTATCACAAGAAACTGCAGCATTACACTTTCTTTAGGTAAAAGTGTTACATAATGTTGCTTTAAACACTCCTTTGCTAATATTGCTCTGATTGATGAGTAAATAAGCAACAATTTCCTTGTATGTTTGTCAATATACAACATTTCAATTTGTACAAAAATGAGCTTTAAAGTTCTGTTTTAAATCAAACATACATAATGAAATTGCAATATATCACTTAATAGGTAATTATGTATATTTTGTATAACTAATAACTTTCTGCTTATTCTGTTGAACTGCCACCAAGTGACTTCACATGTAGTGGAATTCCCCCTCAAACAACATAGAGAAGTCGCCTTCCACCATCAGTCACACGTCTGCGCCTGTCTGACAGTTCATGTGTGTTAAGCAACGCTTGAATCACCAGGGATGCCCATAGAATCACCATACGGCCGAGATCAATGGAGCAGGAGAGGCCTCGCAGTCGATGTGTAGTGCGGTGCATTCTGCAACGATTTCCTGCCGACATTTTAATGTATCTATAGGACAGGTCGATGAGCACGCCGGGAAGAATTCTATATTTCTGCTTGATGAACTACTTAATCATCTCGGGGATGGTCGGCTGAGTGAGAAAAATCCATATCCATTTTACCTTTTGTCTTTCATTGGCCACTGCCTCTCGGGTCATCAAAAAATAGACAGAGGAGTGAGGCGGGGGAGAGGAGAGCGAGAGGGTGAGAAAGTATAGCTTGACAGAGAGAACAAGAGAAGGAAAAAAAAGAGAATCATTGTCGATCATAATTTACAGAAAGAAAAGTTGCACAGGGCGATAACTCTCTGAACTATATGACAACCGTGCTCGACGCTGAGACTTGTGTAAAAATGTAATAAGATTTGAGACGAGTTCTGCAGAATACAGAAAACTCTGAACACAATTCAACTATTAAGAATTCAGAAGTCTGTTCTTATAAAGTCGCTGCTGCTGGTCAGAGGATGTAAACATGAAAGAGCATCCATCCACAAGCCTTCAGAATATCGAACACTTGCACCAAGTTTGACCTCCTTCAAATCCAGTTCAAACACCGTCATGTTCTCCTCCACCTTAGACTGAAACTTAAGCACATAATGCACTCTGTACCTATCTGAAGCTTCACGCTGTGTTCCTGTTTAATATTGTACATAACACTGCAAGAAGTTAACAGTTACCGTGATGCTCCCCGTGATTTCAGAGGCAAAAGTCACTTCTTCCATATTTTGTCTGATCTTATCTTAGTTTCAGTCCTGAGATCAGAAGTGTTACTGTCAGTCGAGTTAACCTTTTTAAACAATGTTTCAGTTAACATTCCACCGGCATCACAGATCTTGTCAGAGAAAACACAAGCAGCGCGAGCTGACCATTCATAATTCTTCACAGTCTCCGTGCTGTATTTTCTGTAGCCCCCACACGCCTACACGCTGGCTGTGTGAGCAGTGCGTGTACTTGGCAGAACATCTAGCTTTTTTCATTTCGGCGCCCATTTTAGCAGCGGTGTCTCCTCTTGAGATTCGGGGTGTCGCCTGTTTTTTTTTTTTTTCACTTTGTGTGCAGGGATCTCAGCAAGAACAAGGGGAAATGTTGGCCATCATATTGACATCATATCAGCCACGCTACACTTCCCACGGCCGCGTCAATGTCTATATCTGTGATATGTCAACGTCAGGTGAAGGCAGTAAGTCACATCATTATAATTATAATGGCAGTTATCAAAGGAAAATTCAATTTGCTCTGTGGCAAAGACAAGTTCATGATCTTTGAAGCGTACAAGAAGACGTAAGAAGTCAGAAGTCAGAAGCTAACATCGAGCTATAAACAAACTACACTGTGGTAACATCACTTCAGCATCACCAATCATCTCACTACACCACACTATACACTCTTTACTATAAATTGATCAGTATGCAAGCTGTAAAGTTGAGGTTAGAATAGTTTGCAACTGAAGTCTGCCTGCAGACGGACTAGTCAGTATTTGAGTGTTTGGCGTGATGAAATGTAATGTCCCAGACAACCTGAGTAGGTTCAGGTAGCCACTTATTAGCGACTGCCTTTTTGGAGACAGGTAAACACTTTATAATTCAAATGTGTGGTTGTAGAACAAAACATGAAATTCTTTGCAACTAAGTGAGACTTCTAGGTGTCAAGGCTCATTCCTACAACTCTCAAATACTTCGTGATGTATGTTTTTTCAAAATAAGCAAGGCAGGTAGTGAGTAAAATTCCAAAACATTGGCTTTGATTGTCATTGCTCAAAGTGTCCACCACATGTAATGTGAGCTATTAAGCAAAGCTTTCATCACTTGGAAAAAATGCCTTCATAAATTACTCCACAATTGCCAATGCAGAGAAAGGTGACGGTGCGACCATAAAGGAAAGCGTGAAACAGATGGAGAAAAAGACTGATTGGCTGTAAATGACTGTGCTTTATCTTTTGTCACTAATTAGGCTTTCTGTGGGTAATTTGCTTGCCTATTAAAGCACCTTTTCTGGGGCTGGAAGAAACTCCTGCATTTTGAAGGCCACTGATTTCTCAGAAGTGACTCTGTCTGCGTCGACTAAAACAAAGGAAGGCTGGGGACTTTCAGCAAAGCTTTCCATTAAGTGAAGTGCTGCCACTGCCGGCTCTAACGCCACTCCGTCTCTCTCTACTTGTCCCCGTGATCCCCTTCGCCTCACTCTACCATGTCCCCGCCTTGTCGTTTTTCACTCCCTCACCTCTATTGTCTCGCTATCTTCCTCTCCTTTTTCCCCCCACAGCTCACTTTCTCTGCCGTCTCACTTCTTCTCCGTCATCTCCTCGCCCACCCACACCTCTCACTCGTGCCATTCTGTGCCAAATGTCTTTTTATCCATCTCAACAGAGTTTGTCTGTCCGGGGACCGTTCAGAGTACATATTGGTAGAGCAGGAAGACAAACACCAAAAGGCACTGGAAATGGAGCGAGCAGGAGAAACAGCGTGATAGATATTTTTTTCTGTTTCGCGTCGTACTTCTCATCGTTATTCGTACAGTTTTTCTCTTTATCTCTGCCTCTCATACAAATGTACATTGTGTGTGGGGATTCGATAACAGAAAAGCTGACTGAGCTTTGTTTCACCTGAACTCTGTTGTGTAGGTGGATGCGGGGGCGCTGACCTTCTAGATGTCAGAGTTCCTTCTTGTAATTTGTGCATAGCTTCTTTATTTTTTAAAATTAGCTATATATTTTATAAATGAAGTATAATTCTCTCTCTAATTCATGTGACATTTATATGTAGAGCTCATAGAAATTTACATTTCTTTAATTACAGGTATAATAGATATCCATTTTAATGTTTTACAGCATTAGGCATTAACAAATAGATTAAGAAAAAATCTACATTAGTTCATCTCTTTTCTTTTTGTCTTGAAAGTAGTGAGCAAGTAAGTTTTTGGATAAATCATCAAATCCAACTGATTTGCATTCAGCAGTGTTGCGTGTTTCTTCGTTCAGCTGCACTAACACTTCTTCATGTAACATCAAAATCATAATCATTTCTCTGGTAAACTGAGAGACGGTTAACCCACTTTCTTCTTGCGCCGTTCTGTTCTCACTGCAAGATCGAAGGTCAGTCGTCATGCTGTGGTTTTAGTATTTACGTGACCGTTCACTACTTCAGCAACCCGAGAAGAGGAAAAAAGGACTCCTGACAAAGAGTTGAGATGAGGGGGCATGACTTATTGACTCGACTCTCTGTAATTGCAGCAGGGTGCATCGTACTGAAATGTTGTGGTCGCTCGGTTCACATAATAATTGATTGGAACGAAAAGAAAGTCATTTAGTGATTTTTTTTCTTTCCTTGGCTTAAAGATTGAACAGTATTTTACATCTGAGGATTTTCATGGAAAAAATCAACATATTTTTGATTAAGTTACTTTTGATAGCATCACATTTCCAATTTGCAAACTATCACTGAATGATTTAATATGTTACATTTTTTATAGCATAAAAAAAGAAAATGAACTCAACTCAAGGTCCACGTCTTAGGTGTCTGCCTCCATGTGCTGATAAAGGCAACATTTTATAATATTATACTATTTCACTTGTTAAAACACCCAGCTTACATACGGCATTATTTTATTTTCACGTTTTAATTTTAGCTTACTCATAATATATCCAATGGCAAAGGAAAATATGTTACAATGTGGAATTCACAAGTGAAATTTTGTGTGAACATGTTTTAACGGACATGTGGAAAAAGCCAGTCACATGTAATGTGTTTAATTCCCCTCAGAAAATGTAATTTCCACATGCGAAACAAGCCAATGACTGCAGCTCGAGACGACGTTTCAACACTGACACAACAAATGTGACACCAGGGGGATTTTTTTTTTTAGGTGTTAATTTTCGAGTTGTTTTTATTGTGACGAAATAGGTTAGTTCACATTTAAAAACAGTCAATCAAATGCGATAATGTGATTTTCAAATAAGCTGGAAGCCTCTGGAATACATCTGAAAGGGATTAACAATACTCATTCGCTGTCGGTAAAGCAGGGAGGGGTCTGAGTTTTTTCTTTAGCAGAGCTGGATATAAATGTTCATAAATACAGAGTGGCTTAATACATTTCTCATTAAATACATTATTTTGAGATATTTAGTAGAGGGTGCTGCAGCTTTCTTCTAACGGAAGAAGAGGGTTTAAAGATGGTGCCAATAATGCCCAGGGCCTTGAAATTAAGATCAAATTAAGTGTAAATTCTTAACCACCTACTCACGGCCTCAATTAGATAAGTACTTAACCTACTACTTCAGTGTATGTTTAGTGTCTTAATTGATTCTGGAGTAAGTCAAGCGACCATAGGCAGGTTATCGTAATCCAGTGGGCTCCACAACTAGTTGCGATTCCGGGCGAGTAGTCAGTAACCTTGAAGCAGATTATATTTTGAACGTCTAATGTGATTGATTTGGGATTGTTGCTTCAAGTGGCGGTGCCCATCGAGCCACGGACCAGTTTAAAAGGAGGAGGAGATCAATTAGCCGGGCTTTACAGCTGACGCTATCGACTAATATGCAAACAGAGGGCATTGATTGGGCTCCAGGCTGCACCGTAACATTTTCTACCCAAACTACCATTTGTCACAGAGAAATGAGCCAGTGGCGGTCAGGAAGGAGGACGCTGGTCGGACTGATTTATTGTTGCAGGTATTTATCTCGGATTTACCATCCGATCCAGTTAGTGTGGTTCCCTGCTTATATGACGTAAATGCAACCTTAACGGTGCTTTGTTGATGACTCAGAGCAGATATCAGTCATGCTGTGTGGGAGGAGTTTGTTTAAACCGTCCCTTAAAGTCTGCCTTCAGGGAGCTGCTAGCCTACCAAGGAGAAATTCATTAGAATGGTTTCTAAAGGGGATTAGTGTCTCATGATGCTCCAACTGCCGTCTCCTCTGAGACGAGCATCCATTTCTTATGGGGGTAAAAAAAAAAAGAATGCTTGGCATGGAAGTGGATAAATGTAAAGATACTTAACGTCAAGTCTCCGAACAGCAGCTCTGACTAAAATATATCTGGTTCCTTGACACGCTTTGTCCTTTCGGTGGATTGTTTAGGAGATAGTGCCGCGATGCCAAGCCTTTGGTGCGCGTCTGAAGATAGATGAGCGAGATTTGTCATTCAGCCAGTGCACCTTTAATTACACAGAGGAATTATTGCTCCACACTAAAATTACTGACTGAATAATAACGCTGGATTGCGGACACTTAGATTAATTTCACAGGTGCTTCACACTTAGCCAATAACTAATTGGGTGTGGGACACAGTTTTTGGAGGAAGGCGTCGGCTTTGAGCGCGTCACTTGAGATAAGTTGTCTTAGCTGACAGAGTGGGAGAACACTGCTGCCATTGTCTCTAACAGGTGGAATAACAACATTTCAGGTTAAAGCCATGCATAGCTGTGGTCTATGCACATATGTTTTCACTTAATTTGCCTGTGACATCACTTTCATTCTCCTGTTATTCCATCATCTTGCTAATTAATAGCAAGATTTGTTGAAGTCATCGGGACGGATGAGAATCTGTTGTGTAATAAGTGATTTATAAAAAAACATTCAGATTGTATTTCTGTTAGAGAGCGCCTCCTCACGTTGTTTCTCGTCTCTTTACCCTTCAGCGGTCTGTAAAAAACTTCTGCTTGAGTTCCCTCTGAATCTGTTTGTGCAGTCGATTACACAGCGGCTCTTTACCATTTCAGCAGTGTTTCCCATGTTTTTCCACGTGAATGCATCAGTGGCAGATGCTGACTGTTACGTGTTAGCCACTCTTGGGGGAGGGACTGTAGTGACTCCTGTGTAAACAATGACGTCAAAGCTTCCTCTCTTCTATCAAAGATTAATTAAAGAGGGAGCGTGATGATTACCAGGGGAGGAGAAAAACTACTACAGTTTCTTTTTTCAGACTTTTGTCTGATCTGTGCTACAGTTTAACCTATTTAGGCCTCATAAATGATTCAAATGAAAGAGTCTGTGAAGAAAAAAAAAAACACACTTGAACTGCTCACAACTCACAAACGCACCTTGTGACCCGGAGTCTTGAATATATTAGTTCCTGGCATTAACATGCGTTGATCCGTTCACCCCTGACATTAGAATGCATCTCAATATGCGGCTCGAGTGACCACTGATGGGATTTTAGTTCCCCGCTCTGAATACAAATAAACACCTGACTGGGACAAACGGACACAGTGTCACATACGCTGAATTCATAAGGAGCCCTAAATACTTCAGAATTGATCATAGATGCCATTTTACACATTTTATTATGTCCCTTCTAACTCATCAACTCACAAAATTGAGCAATTTGTTTAGGGAGTCTGGGGACTTCATCACCAGGCAACAAAGTAGACTCTATTAGTTACTGCTTACCATATTTGTAAAGTTTTCTTTCATAAATTTAGTGTGAAGATGCAATCAGTTGAAACAGCTTTCAGACAGCTGCTAAAAGGACGGAGCGCGCTTTAGACAGCCTGGCGCAGTGATGCCACGATGGAATGACACATTTTACAAGGAATGAAGCAAATTAATGAATTGCACTTAATGCTGGATTTACAACAAAGGCTCGGATGATTTAGAAGTTGCCACAGCTGTGTCACAAAGAGCTTTGCAAGTTTCACCTCACTCAGCGCAATCATGAGATAATGAATTCAGCCGAAAACAGTCGGCATGCTCACAAACGTCTGCTGTTGCCGAGGCAGGTAAGAGAGTCAAACCATCCGGTTGGCCTAGTGTTTTGGCTTCTTCGTCATTGTTTCCACTGTTTGAAAGATGTCAGTTAGCGTCCTGTCACAACAACCACCACCACAATCTTGCATTGATGGCGTCCTTGTTGTGGAAACGTCCAGATGCATTAGCGTTTACACTAAAAAAATAAAAAAAAAGATCAAATGTGTCCCAGACACAAGTGCATTGAGTGATCGGGATCTCAATGCCTCTTTGTGGTTATTCACACTTCAGAGCTGCTCACTTCTGTTAAGATCACCCACGATGCACATTGATGCCAGAGACAACAGCCTCTGAGTGTTACAAGTAGATATCAGTGCGTCACTGAAAAGGGTGGAAATGAGTATGAAGCATAATGTATCCACTGTTGCTATGGTGACTGTACTAAAACATTAGCTGTTGAACAAAGAAATAGTCTTACACAAATGTGTGCCTTTTAATATAATAGCTCTTCAGTATGGATTATTTTATGGTATCGCATATTTAGTACACCCTCACACATGATTATACCTAAATGCAATGCAAACTACAGCCTGCAGTAGAATCACCACCATTTCGTTGGAACCTGTTTTTTTTTGCAGCACTGTCTTACTCGGTGTTGTTAGTTTTAGCCAAGTGGACTTAAAGCTGACAACTCAGTCTGAGTCACATTTCATTCCTCAAAAATGCATCTAAAATGAACTTTTCCACCGTCCACTGAGGACTGCAACATAAGAGGTAAAGATGCAGAAGTCACTACACACCTAATTTTTCTGGTTATATTTTTAGAGGTAATATAATGAAACTGCATAATCACAAATGGGAGCCCATTTAATCCCTTCAATGGTCCCTTTTAAATGGAGCTCTGATAGTCACAGAAGGTGGGAGCTAAAACACTGTTCACAGGTATTTTTTATTTTAGTAGGTAAGTAGATTTTTGAAGCTGCTGCACAGACCTATAGATGGTGTATCCTGCCCAATTCTGACTGCCAGTCTCTTGCTGTAACCATAAATATAAAAGATGAAATGATGAGCAGTCGCTTGACTAAACAAGCAACACGGCGGAGAACGGTAAATCAACATTCAATCCCCCAACTGTGGCACTGCAGATAATAAAAGCAGCTCAACTTAAAAAAAAGAAGAACACCTAGTGTTTTGTTGGTGCTTTTTGTTTTTTTGCCATGATGAGAAAATATCTTCCTTTCTTTGACTTTATCTTTTTTTTAAAGCTGCCTCTCCTCCCTTTCTGTCTGCCTCATTATTCCCTCCCCTCCTCTCCACCAACCCTACTTGTTTTAAAAATAAGGAGAACAAGTGAGAGAGAAAAGGAGGTAAAATCTTCCTCCAGGGTGTTTCCTGCTTTGCTTTCGTAATGTCTTCTGCTCCTGCTGTCAGGAAGTAAGTTTAGATTTTAGCCTCCAACAAGGGAGGTTAGGGCAACTTTTAACTATTTTCATTAATGAAATAGGATAGAAAGGAGCGATGTAGATATGGATGGGAAAAAATAACAGCAATGTGCTGAGTGTTCTCTGCCTGTCAGTGCTGTAGTTTGCAGTGTGCAGATTTTTTTTCAGTCAGACACTTGATTTGTTTTATTCTTGTATTCGTCTGCTGAAACTCAAATTAGCTTTGTTTGTATTTAGATTCTATTTTTCTTTGTTTTTCCCTTTAACCTTCTCCTGGTGAAGTGGGGGCTTGGATGTTACTGGGCACATTCCATTTTAATTTCACAGTTCACGTTCACCCCTGCCATCGGCCAAGCAATACAGGAGCATCCGCTGCCACCTCACCAATCTGACAGCAGCTTCACTCCTGAGACTGTCCTGAATAAATCCTCCACATTCCACCCCCCCCCCCCCAAAAAAAGGATTGTTTTATTTTTATGACTTATTATTTATTCATCCATTTATATAATTTTATGTTTTATGAGTAGCATAATATAACTGCTAATTAACATTTTATTATATAACCCTGTGTTGTGAAATGATGAATAAATGAACCATGTGTCATGTACCTTGTACCTTGCGGAGACGGCTTCTGCTCTCTCTACCATCCTCCACCTCACTTATTCTTTTTCTGCTTCACTGTACCTCACTTGTTCATACACACACACACACACACTCACTCACTCACTCTCTCACATAACCTATATATATATATATATATATACGTTAATTGACCAGGCAGGTGGTCACCTATTCAGCTTTTAGCATAAAAAGACCTGTATGGATGTATGAAATTACTATAATCATAACACGCTGTGAATGACCTTTAGCACACTGCTACATGGCTGAGTGATTTGAGACCGAGGGTTTTATTATTCAAAGTGTTTTGTTTTTTTCCTGGACCTTGGATTTTAAGCCCCTGTACACAGCCCTGACCCTCTCATCCCAACAGTTTGACCCAACTGGCTCTGGTTTTCCTTTGCACAGCGAGGCAAATGACCCCCCAACACAGCCAGTGCTGATTTAGAGAAGCAGAAAGAGGCGAGCCCAGGATGGATTGATGAAATATTGATGAAAAGCTAAGTGTGTGATTTGTAGCAGGGCATCAAAGGCATCTGCTTCACTGCAGTGAGGGAGAGAGGAGGGAAGATGGGAAGGCAGAGACGGAGACAGGGAGGATACATAGATGCAGATGAACAACATGCAGCAGAGAGCCGAGATCTCGAGAAGAGCTGGTCAAAGGTTCAAACGTTTTGGTAGACAATCCTGTTGTGAAGTGTGACTCACCTCTCATTTAATGAGAGTTATACTTGCGAGTTAATGTGATGGTATTTAGTGGTATTTAGAGATCTAGATCAGTCCATTATTCAAACAGTCCATACATTCAAATGAATACATGGCAATTTTGATAATCAACAAATCATTTCACTATTTATCAACTAAAATAGTGTTTTAATATTCATGTTTTACATTGTTCAGTTTGTCAAATGTGAGGAGTTGCTTTATTCCATTTCATTTAATTGAAAAGGTAAAACTTTAAAGCAGCTTTTGCATTTCAGACAGTTATAAGACTCTTTTTATGATTGTGATAAATTCCTTCTTTCTTCTTTATTATTTCCCCAGGCTTTCAGTTGGAGTATTATTTAAAGATGTATTAAAAGCATCAGCTACCCAGGTGGTTGTATAGCCACACTGGGGAAATCTAAAACTGAACTTTTGTTGTACTTACCGGCACAGAAAGGTTTCTTTTGTTAGCACAGCGCCGCCTCAGCCACGACCTTCTGTGGAATAATCGGCTTCTTGTTGTCTGTATATATGGTAGCATGTCCTCTTATTGCAGGGAGCTGTGCTGTATGTGTGAAAGTCCCCACACCTTGATCTTCCATTGGTCAGAACTGCTTTATCATATGTCTTTGGTTAAAGGAGATGAATGTTTCCTTTTTGTAGAGGTGCCAATTACTTTTGGGCTGCTGCGGTTTACTTTGCTTTTTCTCAGATAATTGTTACTCAAATTAGTTAGATTTTTCCACCGGAAGTCGAACTGTTTTTGTGCCATTTTTTTAGACTTGAACTTGGACTCTTGACTGGCTGTTTGAATATCTACATTTCATGATCAGAGAAATGAAGTGGTACAAAACCTACTTTAGTATCAAAACGTACATATAATCATATCATCAAACATTATCAGTATCAGTATCATCATAAAAGTTTCTGGTCGAATAGAAGACAAAAAGGACTCTAACTAGAAGAAACCAACTGACTGACTGAACTGAAAAACTGACACGAGAGCATTCAGAACAGCCGCTGCATGGATATAAGCTTCTGTCACTAATTTTAGAAATGTACCAAAATATCCATGGCAGGATCAGCACATAAAGTGCATTGCTCATTGCTCTCATTGCTCTTCTCTTTCCTCCACCCTCTCCTTTATGTTTCCGCCCTTCCACCCCTTCACTAACTCTACTTTTATCCAAGGCAAATGCTAATGCAGCCAGACGGCTCTTTGAAATTGAAATGATGTGAAAATAGAATTGCAGTGGCAAATGAGCTGTGTTTGCTGGTCCCGTCGGGGCCAAATGAGCCCTTTGAACGCGCCTCTCCCCCAGCGAGGAGGCCCTGTTCTGGGCCGCGGTCTCTCTGGCTCTCCCCTCCCTTTTCACGTCAGCTGGAAAGCTCCCAGAGGAGCTCAGATCAAGCTGAAACTGATTGGGATGGAGTTTGTTTTACACATGCACACACGCACACAGATATATATATGTAGCCTCATTTGCACATATATACATCCTTGCAACACAGTCAAAGACATGCAGAGATGTGCACAAGTTCACAAACACACGTGTGCTTGAAGCTCATATGTACGCAAATAATAAGCTGAAAAAACACACAGTCATGTTCAGTTCTCAACAGACACAGTTTCCACAGTACAGTCTGTATGTGAAGGTGCAGTGATATCATGCTGTACTCCAGCATATTGGAATGGATCGGAAATGACTTGTGATAATGCAGATGTACACTGCCGTGCAGTGTTCCGTTATCCAACTTGTACAATGAAATATTTGAACAAGGAAGTTGAGGGCTGGATACAGAAACAGCTCGCTTTCAAAGTAAAAGTTGTGCATTTTGAAACATGTCGGCGGCAGTTGTCAATTAAGGAGAGCTGAAGTAAATAAATAGAGAGAGAGCCTAAATAATGAACATAATTCACAACTGTTATACAGTCATATTTCTGCCACTTTCCCACAACCGATCGTGGATAAATTGCCAATGTGCACAGAGTGGTGTGATTCATCAATGTAACGATTCATTAATATAATCCTCAACCTTTTTGATTAAAGCTACTTAATCTGTGACTTTGGGTGAACATTAAAAAGCTAATATAGTTTTGATACTGTGATGAGTAACACCAGTATCTGATGTAAAAATCCTTCTAGTTTATTACTGTTCTGAGACACTCTAGGTCCAATAATCCGAATATAATAGTCATTTTAACATAAACCAACAATGTGCGTTAACTGAACCAAACTAATTTTCGATAGTGGATGTTTCTTTGAAACCTCAATGTGCTGGAGTACGGGTAGAAATGAATGCTTTGCTTTGTGGATGGATGTTTGTGTGAATATGGGACGCATGCAGACACACACACCTGTCTTAAACAGTTTCCACAAACTTGCCAGTGTCACAACAAACGGCTGAAAAACTTTGTGACGAGTAATCCGAGAAAGACGACGACGCCACTCAGGAGAGAGAGCA
Organism: Diplodus sargus; assembly: GCA_903131615.1. Taxonomy (NCBI): domain Eukaryota; kingdom Metazoa; phylum Chordata; class Actinopteri; order Spariformes; family Sparidae; genus Diplodus; species Diplodus sargus. The sequence continues at coordinate 1,008,584 of CAEMYA010000138.1, read as the reverse complement.
GAGAGCGGGACAGACCGACAAAGAAGAAAACAGAGAGAGAATGTAAAGACACGGGTCGACTTAGACGTGAGAGGAGAAAGGAGAGGAGGGAGTGTGTAAAAGTCAGTGTTTAAGATGACAGCCATCCCAGCCCTAATCCCCCTGAATCTGTTTCTGCTTTTTAACACAAACAACACCGCAGCGGAGTGGAGCGAAGCATCCCACTGTCATCCCACAACAGAAATGGAGACGAGCATGTCCCAGAGCCTGATTAATGAATGACAGGGTGCAATATAAGGAGAAGAGCAAATGCTATCAGTCTTTCAGTTCAGCATCGGAACAGAGAGATGACGCTCTCCTGCTCACATGCAGAAAAAATGACTGTTTTTAAATTATGAAACGATGAGCATTAAATGGGTAATGATCTGTAATTACGTGTGTGTGAGTGTCGGCCCCTCACTGGGCTGTTTTTGATTGAAGGCCGATCACATGTTCACTCCCACAGCGGGGTTTCCGTTTCTTCTTCGCCACGCTGTGAACAAGCCACAGTTGACGCCTCACTTCCCTCTCTCCATTTTACTCTTCACTAAACCCATTTTTCCTTCCTACTCTTCAGCTGTCCTCACATTCAGTTGAAATTTCTTCCACAGTTTCGCACATTTCAGTATTTTAGATGGCAACATTCTGGCCGGCTGTACTGTTAAACAGACTCTCCAAAAACCCTTTAGAGCCGCGACGCCAAACGAGAGACTTTCCTACTAGAAAACTACACAGCTCATTGGAGACGTCAAAAAAAAGTATGGCAAAGTGAAGACAACTGCAATATAACCTAGTATCTGTCTCCGACAACATCAGAATAGCTGTTATTGCGACATTCCACCTGGACATTTACAGCGCCCACATGTGTACCTGTAAACGTCTGTATTTAACACCAGGAGGATGATCAATGAGCGTCTCTGAGTGACATTTTACACCCACACCTCATATTTCATGTCAGCTTTCTCTGGAAAACGTGTGTACACATGGTCTGACGTTAGCCCGAGGTACGCACAGTCTTTATTTATTCATACAGTTCAAGTGTATTTATGGAAAACAAGACTCTCCTTGAGGCTGGGTTGTGATGAATTGAAGCCGATAAGGGCACCGGATTAGAAAATGGTCTAATTGACAGTTTCGGTGAAATATTATATATATAATTATAAATTGTAGCATGTGAAGAACTGATAATATTCATGTATTTCATAATTCCAACAATCTTTACACTCATTGAAGAAGAATGCCAAGTGATGGAGAGGCATGTCGAAATTGTCACTTTTTTTGTATTCTGGGGCACATCAAACAAATAAATGCATGTTTTTCCTAAATGAGGGAGAAATATGTATTCTGTTAAATGTCTCACGGGGAGATTGGATTAGAGGACAGAGTGAGTGAATGAGACTGAGTGACAGAGATTGGGACGGATTGGATTACAAGAAGGAGTGAGTGAGTCACATGAAGGGACAGAAGGAGAAGAGAGAGGAGGGAAAAATGTGACTGTGTGCGAATGTGGCTGAAGGTAAATCCCTGTGTGTGAATACAGTAGTGTGCATGTGAATGCACATGTACAGGAGGGAAGATGCAGCTTGTTTGTGTGAAGGTGTGTGTGTGTGTGTGTGTGTGTGTGCGTGTACCGCCCACATGCTGGTGCCTGTCAAGTCAAGGAAACTTCAAGCGATTTCTGTCTTTAAGAAAGAAAAAAGAGCTTCAGCTTCACAGTCGGTGGCTGCATACGAAACAGCAGCGTGGCCTGACTTCGCCTCACTTCAGTCTCTGTGCTGCGGCCTCCGGCATCACTCTGGCGCTGGCCTGCAGCCCGGTATGGTAATACCCCTCAGCCTTAATGGACATTTCATTTAATAATCAGTGATTGATCCGTGCTGGTAATGATGTATAAGCAGGACAATTCAGGGATAAAAAATATTCTCAGTCAATAATTGGAAAAGGTAGAGAGCTCTGTGGAGAGACGGGCCACTCTGTTGCCAATAGCAGCGTGTCTCCTTAACTCTCCAGTTGTCAATATGGCATCTCTTCATTTGCCAGTGGCAATTAGCGCCGTGGAGTCGTGTTGTTGAGTTAGAGTCACATCAACCTCACACAGCTAATTAGACACACTTGACCTTTTCTACATGAGGCTACTTTTAGAAATGGGACTTCACTTGGAAGACGAGGCAGTTAGATCAGGGGAATGAGAAATGTTTTACACACCTCCGGATCAACACGAATAACAATTCGGATAGATGATTCACATGTGTCCCTTTTCCTTTTTAAATACAATTAAAAGACAGTGATACTAAACTGTTGTTGTGAATGTGTGTCTTGTCCAGGTAGCTGTTCATGAAGCAGATTTAAATTTGACCAATTTGCTCTGTGTTGTCTAGCTGTGGAAAAGAGTTATTTTTCATTCTCAAAGAATAACGTAGATTATTTGAAAAAAACAAACAAATGTGTCATCAATCTTTCAGGTTTTTGTCTCTTTCAGCCATGCCTTCATTTTATTCTCCTTGTTTTCTACCGACTCCAATGGCTTCAGATTTTGTTTAATGAAAATTGAAACCCTGTTTCCTAAAAAAACAAGTTTACATTGTACGGAATTCCAACAGCTAGTGAGTATTGAAAGAAAATGAAATTCTGTTTTGATTACAACTTTACCAACATAATAAGGAAACATTTATATAATGTAATGGACTGTTATATACTGGGGCCCTCTAGTAATGTGTAGTAGTTTTGGAGGACATCTGTGAGCTTAATCTTGTGCAAATCAGTAACTTCTGTAAATTGTAAAGTAAAAACTTTTACTGCATGTTACCAACCATATTTCACAGAACACAGAGGTTGTGTGATATATCAGTCCTGTGTGAAGTAGTAGTAATTTGGCTCCTAAAGAATAGATTTCTTGGCTTCTGAAAGTTGATGTTGCAAAGCAATCATATTAATATCATATCCAGGAGATAATGTAAGTGAATAAGTGTAAAATCAGCACTCGTAGCAGCCGACAAGCACATGGTAATGTAAGATGAGCCGATCTCACACGGATGTTTTAGTTTCTCCTCTTCTCACTTAATGAGGCAGTCTCTCCAAAACCTGGTTGCATTTTTTTTAAGTCCGTCCACTGTGCTCGGGCTGAGTTTGGCTCGGGTCGGCATACTGTACGAGTTGGTCGTGTAAATAATTCAACAGCGCGCCTTTTTCACCACACTGTAGACCTCTCTTGTGGCTAATGAGCTCCTCACCATCACAGCCTTCATTGATGTTTTTTGCCTCCTCAGGACCCGTGGGGAGCTTCTCCAATCAAACACACACTCAGGGACAACACACTCTGCCACACACAAGCTTATACCTTAAGATGTTTGAAAGTCAACCATGCTTGTGACATTTAGTGACATTTAATATTCATGAGGACGCCAGCGCTGGTTCTATATGCGACAGACTTGTGCTGAATGGGACTCACACACACACGCACACATGTTGTTATCATAGTGTGACACACACTCATGCATGTGCTCTATACTTCATGTGATGGTATGCATCAGTGACTGTGTGTGTGTGTGTGGAACATATTTAACATATGCCAACAAAAAGAGTATTCTCCATAGATTATGTTCACATTCAACATATTGACAAGATCTTTCTGAAGACGCTTTGATACTTGGAAAACATTTTATCATCTTCTTTTGGCAACTTTACCATGATGACATGATATGTTAAAGTCAGTGTTGAGGCCTGACTTCTCTCCTGGAATAAACCTTGAGGGAGTACTTTGTGGGTATTTATGGAATCCAAATAGTCAAATTTAACTGCAAGGAATTTAATACCAATCTAAAATAAAAGAATCAGTCATTGGCCTTCAAAATCAATCCACAGGTTATTTATGATTTCTGGACTGACTTGTATTCCCCTTTAAAGACACGTCTTTAGTTACCTAAATGAGAGCAGGGCGGTCTGCCCCCTTTAAATGTTTTACTGCATATTTCACTGATGTTATAGTGTCGAGGCAGACACCAAAGGAAAGCTATGACAGCAGAAAATGAGCTGGGATTCATTCCCATGCAACTGCATCAACGTGGCTTTTACACTAATTAGTTTTGTCACCATGAAGCCCAGGGCTTCCTTTTTAAGATCTCCTTTACGTCATGTAAACACAGCGGGGGAAAAGCAGTTTGGAAGAAGCTGATTTTCACTAAAATGTGGCTCCTGGCTGTCATGGTAGCTCAGCAGGCCAAAGCACATACAACGTGTGTGTACTAAACCTCATCCCGTTTCACCATTTATGTCACTGTCGCTGCACAATGTCTAAGAAAGGAAACAGAATTTGAAAGAAATAATGGTTCGAAGAAAATACAAGAGACGCGGTTCTGTCTACAGGGGATTCTAAAGAGGCAGCGCTCAACCCCCACAGGATATTTGTAGCATATATTTGCAGCAGGAAGTCTCAATCTTTTTTGATGGAAAGCAATGAGCATGTCACTGTATAGTTTACCAAAGACTAATCACATAACTACACTGTCACAAACACAGAGAATTACTGGCTTATTGGATTTCTGGTTGTATCTTGACACAACACCGGCGATCTCCATTGAATGAAGCCCTTCCGTTCAACCTTGGTGTATGTGGGAAAAATCCAGACTGGTGGCAGACAGAATATTGTAGTGAATGCAAGACTTACAGGAAACTATCTATACGTTGATGACATCCTTTTCTACAGCCATTACAATGTGCAATCAGTATTTACTTCAGAACAAAATGTTTGAGGGAAACAGTTGTCTTTTGCAAATAAAGATTAAATGGAATTTAAGAAATGATGATGTTCGATTATGATCAGAACATAACGATATTTCTGGTCTTATAAAAATAAATAAAATCCTTTATTTGGTGCACTGAGTAGTCTTTGTCACCGTAACAAACAGGTTAAATGTTGTTGGATACTCTTTAAACACCTGAACCTACAAGCTAACAGCCTACTATTAAAAATGAATTAGAATAAATAGAAAATGACTTGTGTTCATTGGGGTGGATGTTTTTATTTCACTGACTCTTCTTTTTTTCTTTTTCAAACCTGATTATTTAACAGCCACAAACTGCTCTTTTTTACTCCATCACTCCGTCACAAAGATGACATGATACTACGCATTCATTCAGTCTGTTTCATTGACTTTCCACTTCATGTGACAAAAATAGAGCAGAAGTACATGTGAAAGCATCAACCCCTGCACCTGGCCACTGTGATGGGCGAGCTGTCAGGAGCTCAGCAGCTGGAGCCAGGGAGGAAGCGCTCTTCATTGCATTGGCATTTTATCACTGAACCTGGATTACAGGGTGCTTGTGATATGCTTTGATAGTATGATAATCCGTGAGATCTTTTCCACTTCACTACCTTGGATTTCCAGTAAAGGCACTCAAATGTCAGCCTCTTGAGTACAGTAAAATGATAGACTTTACAAGTAGAGACATAACTTTGTAGTGCAAAGCATGCAGTATTCCAAAACACAGTTATCTGAAGATTAACCGAAGCATTTTCTTATCTGCATCATTAAAAATGAAACAGCAGCTGTAATATACATATTACTGGAGCTTCAAATCATGCATAAATTCAATGCATTCTGCCAGTGGAGCCATTCCTTATATGGAGCTACACAAACATTCTGCTGAGTCTTGCCTCAAAGCCTGAAGTCAAAATCCATATTTCTTTCTTGTGTAAGTAGGGTCACAAACTCGGGTTTAAAACCTCTGCAGTTCCTGTCATGCCATATTTCACAGAGCAGTGGGCAAACACAGAGCAGAGCTGACAAGTCTCACTGCATGAGGAGAGAAGGCTCGGTTCAAAAACAGCTTGACTCCTTGATAAATGGACTGGCCACTGGCCTATTAGCTGACAGTGTTGGTCAAAATGAGTCACTTAACAACAAGAAGAAAAAAAGAAAACTTGTCTCTTTAGATGTGAGACATGCAGTCCTGACACACCCTGAGATGTATGTGGAGAGACTGATCAGTGACTACTGAACCGCTTTGGCCGAGGTTCAGCCCCCAACTATGGCTGGTGGTGAGCTGAGTCAAGTCTTGACAAAGTCAGTAACATAATGGGTGCCTGCAGTGTGGTTATGACAAACCTTGACTCTTTGTTACATATTTTGCAGACTACAACTTCTCAGACGAAGAAATATTGCTTTTATAATGAACTTGAAGGGTAGAATGGTTAAGACCTGAGTTGGTTGAGCTTGTGATGTTTTCTCACAGAAAGTGAAGAGAATTTTTCACACGTTGAAATTACAACGAAAGATTATGCAAAGATGCAAATTAACGTGAATGATGTGACGCGAACCATGCAAAAATTTGGCAATGGAAAATATACTATTTTCCGCAAAAAACTTGAGAGGGGGAATGAGCCCGTCAGCTCTGGAGGAGAGAGGAGAGCCAGACCTCCTGGAGGAATAAACACCCAGAGTTACATCAGGGTCTGTTGTGATCCAGAACCGTCCCATAGTGCATGCTGTTGCCCGCTAGCTTACAGACAAAGCACAGTAGAGTAACCTGGCACTATTCTCAGATTGCAGCTTCTAAAACGTGAATATGTTTTGGTTTCTTTCCTCCTCTGAATATCTTTGGGTCATCGACAAAAATGGCATTTGAGGAAGTTATCTTGGGCTTTGATCACCATTTTCCACCATTTTATAATTGAGAAAATTATCAAATGACTGAAAGCTCAAAATAATCGTTAGTTGCATCCCTGCTGTTCTGCTTCAACACAACTTCCTGTTTTCGTTCCATACAGGGAGGTGTTTTGTCTCACCTGATTTGAGAATCAGGAGACAAAGCAGGACATCCTTTTAATTGCAGGGTTGGCAGTTTGATCTCCAGCTCCTGCTGTTCACTGAGCGACTGGAGGCCATCATGGCAGGATTTTTTGCCCAATTTTAAAGTGGAAAACTGGAAACAACTTCTTAAAATGAAGTGGATGTGGAAATGCCCTTTAATGCTAGTAAAGTCATTACAGTACATGATGTGCATTCCGTTTGATCTGCTGCTTTGATGTTTTACTAAAGCCTAATGCTCCCACACTCACATCTTACTGTGAAGGACATTTGACTAATATCCCACTATGTAAGACCTTAGCCAAGATTTCTGCTGCTAGTCTCCTCTTTCATAAGTCAGAGCCTTGACTGGAGGGAAAATCTTGTCTATGTGCCTGATGCAGTAGGTTTTCCTAGTGGATGAATGTATCTGGAAAAATTACAAAAAAAAGCAAAGGGCCCATGACATTTCTTTCTAAGCTCTCCACATTCTTGCTCGTTTGTACTAGTCACACATCGTGTCCTCCCCTTGCAGGCCTTTTGCTGCTTTGAATTGACTCACTGTCATTGACAGCGTGGGTGTTTGTTTTGTCAGCAAGCAGTAGAAGGGGAGAGAACAGTGGGGGAATGGAGAAATACAATTATTAGTACAAGGTAAGAGGAGGAGGAAAATGGGAAGTGTGTAGTAGATGAAATGGATATAGAAAATGTACTGTGGGGACGATACAAGGTGAGAGGAACATGAGAGTGGGCTCGGGAGCTCTCAGATCTCAGATGCATCATGTCTCAGATGGCTTGGCCATTCGTTGTGTGTTTGCAGGTAGATATTTACGGATACTTTAAAAAAACAGTGAGTTATTGACTTGTTTTGAGACTTGGCATTTCTGAATTCTCAGCAGCAGATGTTCTGTTTGCATGGAGCCTGTTGCTTCATTGGTTTTCGCAGTTGTAAAGTTATTGACTCACAATTTTCACCTGTTTGTTTTTTATTTGTTTGTGTTTTACAGCCACCACCAAAACGTACCAAAAAACATAACGAGTGCAAAGTATTTCTGGTCTTTTTATTAAACCATTCAAATTTATTTGCCCTGGAGAAATTACTGAATTGTTTTGATGGATACAATTTTACTGAAATATAATTACTCTTTTATACGATTCATTTTATTTGTCCCTTATTGTGGATAATTAAAAATGCACATGGTTTGTATTCAGAAATTCTGTCTTTTAATGACTTGCCTTTCTAAAGATGGTGATGTCCCAACTGTGCAGTCACCACCATCAGCCATGTCCCCGTTAGGTCCATGGTTGCAAAAGCACCAGCAGAGCTGATGAGGAAGCACTGTGCACAGGGCCCGATAAGGCCTGTGGGAGGTGAACAACCTAAACAGACTGGACTTAGAGACGGGCACAGAACTGTCAGACACAGGGCGAATCAAGGCGCTGCAGGAATAGTATGAAAACAATATGTTTCTTGTAGACATCCAAGTATGAACATCAAAATGAAGATAATATGGGATCTTTAATGTTTTTTCTTTTTTTAAAAAAAAACTGGTAATGCAAAAGAAAGCAGGTGTTAAACAATCAGGGTCATCTGGTTATTTCCAAGTGTGGTGTACAGTCGTCGATGATTGACCATATTGAACATACTGGATGCACAAATTTTCCATATTGCTGTGTTTGAGACCAGGGGCCTCATTTATGAAATAGACTGGAGATCGATTTTCTGTGTGTTTGGCTTTTTTTTGTTAATCCACTACTTAGTCCAGGTGAGTTTGTACGCTGCCGGGCTACAATCTCCACTACCGTCTTGTGATCTTGTCTTCCAAATACATTTTCCTCTGTTGGTCCAACGCTGTACCTGACTAAAAACTAATTTGTGCTGACATTAAATGAGGGCAAATCTCAAGGTAGGTTCAGAAGCCCATTCTCACTGCACACAACCTCTGTTAATAAAACGTTTTGGAACATGAGATCACACAATGGTAGTGGAGATTGAAGCCTGGCTGAAGCAATGTTTTTTTTTTTTGCTTCGGGTCTAATGAATCAATGCGTGCATACCATCTGAAATTATCTTAAATTCAAATATACATCTGAGAACATTTTAGAAATGAAGCCTCGAGTCGCCCGACTGTAACTACACAGCCATGCATATCCTCACAAACAGAAACAGAGTGCGGCATTTATTTAGTCTGGCAGTCCTCCCGATAACATCAACATTACTTTTACGATACGAAAGACAAGTGATCATTCAGAAAACTCATTTATAAAACTATTTTTTAAGGTTTAGTTTTGTTCTGCTTGTGGAGAGGATTGTCATGAAATGATTCTCAGACATATCTGTGCCTCTTCTGGGTAATCTGACTTCATATGCTGAAGGCATAAGAGCCTGATGCTGATCTGGAATATTAATGCATCACTTTCCCCCCACACATATTCCCATTTAGGATTGCATAATCTTGTGATCGATGTTAGGACACATTTTTCCATTTACATGACATATTTTAGTCATTTCCCAGACACCTCATACACATTGTGTTCCACCGTCTGGATAAATGGCAGCATTATTCAGTTCTTGAATGCGCTAACTGTTTAGATAGATGGTTTTACAGAGGCCTCTTTTATTGCTCTTATATGTAAAGTATCAATTTCAGAGAAGGCGTAAGAACAATAAACAGCTGTAAACATGAAATGCAGGTGGAATAACAGCAAAACATGATCATAGCAAAGAAATTGAGGAATGCAGGATAATAAGAAATGTTAAAGTGGTACTTTACATTCTTAAAGCTGACAACACTTGATCAAGGTAAGGGAAATAGTAGTTGGTGGTGTAGTAGATGGTGACTGCACTATCACCTTTGAATGCCCGACCTTCCCCGCACACCTCCTCACTGAGGCTTTTTCTGATGTCAAAAGTAACAGTAACAATCCAGCAAGCTCTTTGCGCAGTGATTGGTCAGGTGTGGCAAAGTGAGAAAAGCTGGCAAAAATTGAGCTCCTCACAAAATCTGTCTTTTTGAATTATTTTCCAGATCTCCTTCTGCCACTTCCAGTATGTACAAATGAGTGCAGATCCATTAATGACTTCCAGGAGTCACATTTCCGCTACTCAGTTTCAAATTCAGTTGGGCTGGATTTTAAACTCATGAAATGTAGCTGGGCCAGGCATTTTCAGTAGCCTTCATAAAATGGTTTTCATTCAATTTTACATTTCAGGGTTGACAGAGAGTAGAGCACTTGACTACTTGTGACTGCCTATAACCGAAAGAGTGGTCGGAACTGTATTACATGACAAAATATTGATTTGCTAAAGATACCTGATCTGTGCACCCTGCCTGATTAATACAACCCTCAACAGAGATGAGGACATAAAGGTTGTTGGAGAGAAAAAAAAAAAAGCCTTCAAGCATTTTGAATAGAAAATTCTGTAACACCTTTGATGGCTGTTCAGTGACACATCCTGCCCCTTTTCCCTGAAAGCTTTCTCATAGTCGAACTGGGAAACACATCAGCCAATCATGTTGTTGCACTGACACAAGAGCACAGCTGAGATTCTCAGCAAATCTCAACCAGTTTGTTTGGCTGTAGACGGACTTCTAATAGGCATGAGAAGGACATCATGCTAATGCAGAGGATTAACAAGAGGGGTGAGGTTTTTCAGACATTACACATTGAACTACAGATTATTACTGTGATTAATCGAGTAATCAGATAAGCATGCAGGAATGTTTTCATTTAATTACCTTTGATTAATTAATGAGAAATAGTAATATACAGAGGAGAAAATAAGATGATCGATGGTCTCTTATAATGAACAAGCAACATCTTATCACCCTGAGTCCTCCTGACATTAACATTCCACAAGCTTAGTTGCGTTGGCTTCATTGCACTAGCACCTGTTTCTTTGAAATAAAATATTTTCCAAGATTTTAAAAAACATATAAAAAAACCCACAATATCTGTCAAAACAAAACCCATTTAGAGCATGTAATCGCTATTGCATGTACTTCAGGATTTTAAAGTGCAAAAACAAGACACAATATTTTAATTACCTTAAGGTAGGGTATACACAACTGTTGGGAATTGATGGGAGGCCAGGCGTGGTTATTACAAAGTAATAATTATTGATAATAATTATTCAAATTAAAACAATCAAACTGTATAACAATTATCATTGGATCCTCACACAGGGCACCATTTCATATGTACTCCATCACACGAGGTGATCTAATGAATTCCTGATAATCATTGATTATTATTGATGGCTAAATTTAATCCAAAACTCTCTTTTAATGCTCCATGAGTACTACATAATTGTGCCTCATGTGATGTAGTGTACAACACAACCGTATAGTAAGGCATTTATTTACTATTTTATGTTCCCTTACTTGACCCGATCCATTTCAGTCTCCTGTCTTTTCATACACCAAGCCAGGCTTTAATATCTGATCATGAGGTAAAAGTAACATCTGCGTACGATCGGCCAAACTTTATTCCTGTACTGCACAGATAATCTGAAAGTGAGTGAAAACTGATGAGAAGATATTGACGAGGAGCGCTGCTGAATGTCTGAGGCAAATTCATTTTGCGAAAACTTTCTGTTCAAAATCGATTAAAACTCATTCATGTCTGTTTACAGCCCTATTACGTGGATGTACCGCAGACTGTTGAACCGTGTCGGAGAATGAAACACTTGATCTGTCTCATTCAGGCTTTACCAGTGTGGGCGGGACGCACAGTACGAGAACAGAGTGGGGAGATGGTCAGATAGAACACAAGTGACTGCAGAAGACAAAAAAGAAAAAAACACAGAGTCCACAGTGCAAATATTGAGCTGACCTTATCCTCACTCGATAACTCCATACACATACTATATGTGTATGTCTTTATTAGACTCTTCTGTGACCTATGTTCTCTGTTTTAAGAGGTGAGCCCCATCATCACACATCACATAAAGCGGTGTTCCTGTGCTTACTCACCGCTCACAGCCTCTGTTAATTCCTCTCATCAGAGGCTTTGCTGAAGTGCATTAGACTCCCAGTTTTACCTTGGGGGATGGATTCTGTATTTATAGTTTACAGCCTGTAGGGATTTTATCCAAGGTCAGTAGTAGATTACCTATTTGGCTCATTGAGCCGTGCGCTCTGTTAGATCCCCTTTTTTTAATGTGCATTGGTGATTGATTAAGCCGCGGCGTTTCTATGCCGGTGCGGACCTTGACTAATGTGTACAGAGAGCAATATGTATGTATGGATAGCTCTTGTGCTGAATGTGCGATCGATGCATGGACTCTCCTCGTGATAATTACCTCATCCAGGAGAGGGGGAACGCCTGAGGGTTGAGTGTGTGTGTGTGTGTGTGTGTGTGTGTGTGGGTGTGGGTGTGTGGGTGGGTGTGAGTGGGTGTTATCCTTGATTCCCAGCTGGCTTTTTTTGAGTCATGGATTGTTGCAATGTCAGAGAGCGTGAAACTCTTCATCAGTCTCAAATCAATGCTGATGGTGGAGAGAGGAATGTTTGATGGCAGAAGAGGGAGGCAGATTGAAAGAAAACAACAAACTTTACAAGAGAACGGAATACAGAGAGTGCAGATTATAGATTGAGAGACTGAAAATCAAAATGTAACATCGGCTGTGCTTGAATGATGGACAGAAATCACAGAGAGGAGAAAAAGTGATTACAGGTGCCGTTTGTGGATCTTCAAGGCTTGGACAGCAAATTTGTACCGGTCACTCCTCTTGTTAAAAACGCACTCACCAAGCTGGCTGTAGAGGTCGGGGAAAATGGCTACTTCACTAGAAAAAAGTTTGATGCCACACCAAACATGAGCTGCCACATTCTAAATCCAGAATAATCAAACTACTACCAGCATTTACCCAGTGTCCATTTTAATCATCATCACAGTTTAAAGAGCTTTGACCCGAATGTTGTGTGCACACAGTTTTTATGTCCCCTGGGAGATTAATACCTCAATAATAATATCTTTATTTTCAGAAAAGTGTCATACAAATAATGTTTACAAAGTGCTTTACATGCTCAAAAGTAGTAACAAATCTAAAGACCAACAAACAGATGGAATTTAAATCATATTAAAGCTTTAAGTACAATTGTAAGTCTAATTTCTCCACGAAAGGAAGATTATGACATTATTACTGATTTGGGAGTGGCTGGCAGTTGATCTATTATTAGTTCATCTAGGTATGAGGATGAGTTGCATATTTGCGTTGATTTAATGAAATATTTCAGCACTGAGGTCACAATGATGTTTGTACTGAGCTGCTTTATATTGAGAGCCATTTCTAATATTCTGCCCCACCATGTACATAATTGACAAATGCAATTTGAAGCACTTCTCAATATAATACGATGTGATGGCAGAGCTGTCGTATTAGATTGCATTAGATTACTCTGGTTATCAAAGTAGTAGCACCTGTTTATCTATGTCTAGTCAGAACCACATTTCCACAAGACGTTCTTATATTTCTTTTTTTCTGTTTGATTGCATGAACCAATAAGATTGACTTCCGAATCCGACCTCGCGTCTTTGATGGTCTTGTTCTTGTTGTAATTTCAGCATGAAAGCCCTCTCTTGGAAATAGTAGTTTGACAAAATAGTTCTGACACATCTTACTGGCTTTTTACACGACAATAGCCTGAATGAGCATGTGAAACAGATGGTGTGACCAAAGCTTCTCACAGTAGGTCTCAAAGTCATCGACCAGGTGTCAGTGGAAGGTCAGAGAATCTGACAACAGAGACAGAGGTGATCATCTTCCTGACCACCTGTTATCACATGACCAAAGTTCAATATGAGGCTGAGGTAACAGGATGACACCCGAGCACATTTCACTCACCAGTAAGGACCGCTAGGTGCTCGAAAATGGGCCTGGAGTTATGAGTACTTACTCAAATAACTTTTAGTTATGTTTATCATGCACAACACACTTTACATAGAACGTCGGAAAATAAAGAGGAGGAGATGGGGGAAATCATTCCGACATTTTCATGAACACTGAGATGGAAATCAATGCGATGGAATGGAGTGATGAAAAATAAAAGACATAAGAGCAGAATGTGAGGCAGAGAAGATACAAATAAAAAGTACAGAGTGATGACAGACACACAGTTGGATGGAATGAAATGAAAAAGTCTCGGGTTCCTAATCACTGATCAGGCCTGATGCCAGCTGAGACCTCACCAGTGTCTCTCTCACACACACACACACACACACACACACACACACACACACACACACACACACACACACGCTCACAGTGGCAGGTGTGGGCGTCCAGGTCAGTGTCGGGGCCTCCTTGTCACTGGGCAGTTTAGAATTGACACCTGATTGCTGTGTGATGTCTCTCACTCTCTGTATGTGTGTGTATTCATGAGTGGGCGAAAGTGTGTGTGTGTGTGTGTGTGATAGGAGCTGTCATGCAGCTGTCTTGTCTGCTCTGATCCCCACTAACCCTCAGTCAAACAACATGCCACTGTAATAGCGGCACATGTGCAGTCCAGCGAGCGGCC
>CAEMYA010000138.1:946526-992053 GCA_903131615.1 Diplodus sargus | reverse complement strand
TTTTTTTTTTTTTTTCAGGGCCATTTTTCAACATCAAGAATTGAAATAGATTTGCATACATTTCCTGGCTTTTTTGTGCTGCAGCTCATAAATGAAAAGCACGATTGGAAAAGTCTTTTCCTCAACAGCAGATCAATAGATGGACAGTTGAAGTCCTGTGTGCCGTATGTGTGTGTGTGTGTGTGTCTGTTTTTGCAGTTGTGTTACATATCGGGGACCGTTTCTGGCATAAACACTGACCACATCAGGACAAATAGTCCCTATGTCGACCAAAGACCAGTCCTAATGCTGCAAAATGTGATTCCTGAGGTCCTGATTCAGTTTAGGGGTAAGCTAGGAATTGAGGTGAGGCTGAGGTGATGGTTAGGCTGTACAAATGTGTGTGTGTGTGTGTGTGTGTGTGTGTGTGTGGGGAGCATGCACCCTGCTAGCATTCATCTTTACTTCAATACTGCATGTTTCAGATCTGGTGTGAAGCATCTCTATCTGTGTGTGTTATATGTGTGTGTGTGTGTGTCTGTCTATGTGTGTCTTTGTTACTTTTGTTTAAGCTAGCATGTGATTATGTCTTCGGATGTAGAAGGGAGGTGTATTAAAATGTCAATGTGATAGTTCTGATAAAGAAGCAGAGACCACTTCCCCTGTCAAACGATTCCACACAGGTACTTAAGTGCTGTTAACCTCTCTGGTTCAGTTGTTTTTTGCCTTGACAAGAAAATCATAGTGGATGAAGGAATAGTTTAACATGTTGGGAAATGCACTCAGATCACAAATTATATCTTGAGTGCAGTGACTTCTTTGAGTCCTGTCATTGGCTAGTTTTCCCTCTTTCCAGTTTTTACGCTAAGCTAAGCGAAGCTAAGCTAACTGGCAGTAGCCCTATTTACCATGCAGACACAAGCGTGGTGTTTTTCTCCGGGAAAGCTAACAAGCATGTTTTCCAAAATGTTGAACTATTTCTTTATTCCCTGTCCATCATTAGACAGTGATGGTCACTGTGTGTATCGGAACAAGGAGGCATGATTGGAATCGATCCGTCAGTTGTGCAGTATGTGCATGTCAACACATAACAGGGGGAGTTCGTCACATGCTTCTGTTAAATGCTCTACTCCTAACATGCTGCTTCCTTTACAGCGTCAGCCTTTTTTCTCTGCTACAGTCATCATTTCAAAATGTTAACATAATGTCTTTGATATGTATAATTGATGCTACTGTACGCACTGATTCAAAGAGGTTTATGTCTTTTGATCCTAAGAGGTTCATCCTCAGTTAAGTCTTCATCTTCAGCAGAGAGTTCTAATATTTTTTTTGCCTCTTTTTTTTAAAGTCCCTCTTTTCTTGCTCCTTAGCTTTCTTAACTGAACTCAGCCACAGTAAATTTCTACTGTAAACATGTGAAGTGGACACTGTGGTAATGTTTGCCCGGTGTCCTACTCAGTGTGAAGATTTTTGGAAAAAAAAGGGGCTGCAGAAACAGTAATTGTTGACGTATTTTCTTATCTTTTGAGAGCATCTTTTGAAAGCTGTGTGTGTTCTTGATCACCCTGTTTTCCTCCATCTTCTCCTTCTTGGTCCTATAGGTCCCCTTACAAAGAAACACACTGATGATTTAGGTGATAATGACCGCACGGACGACGAAGGTATTTTTTCCCCCCGATGCCAAACTGATTTGCATGACAAGGGAATCCAAACTTACCCTTTCTCCTCCAATTTTTATCTTCTTTGATTTTCTTACATTTCTTGTCCTTTTTTTGAAAGTGATGGACATTTTCTTTTTGCTCTTTACTCGTAAACTCTCTTTTTGGGCTGGATGTGTTTTGTCCTTTTCAGCTTGATGTCTAAAGTTTACATGTCTACCACCATTCTTTGATATTAATACTGTAATGTAGATTCTCTGCTTGGATTTGCTGTTTCCTTTACCTTTTCTTTCCTTTTCTATGTTGCATCCCACCAACAGATCAGATAACTATTAACCCCTCAGCCAGCTCTTAACACATTTTTGCATGTTTTTCTTTTAATTCGTCTCGTTTATAAAAAAGAAAATTAAAAGCAGAAGAAAAAAATTAAATCATATTCTAAAGATCTACTACTGGCTAACTGGCTTGCACCTGTACTAACACTTGACCCTGTTCACATTTTGGGCGTCAAACCAACAACCTAAGTACATGAAGAGTCTGCGACATCAAAGTAGAACAAAAAACAGGGGAAGCTTCTCTCTCGGTCGTTGCTACTGCACAGACGTGTGGGTTGTTATCTCTCCTGGCATGGTTTCCTCTCCTACAGAGCAAAGTCAGGGCTAATTTACTGCACACCAGTATGTGAAGCTAACTTTCTGGTCAACCTCCTGCAGTGTCTGTTAGATTCTGAATCTAAGTCCCAAGCTGCCAAATTAGGGGTATTGTAGTTATATGAAATGTGGATTGGCGAGCAGATATGACAGACTTGGCAAACATAAAATGAGCAAAGCGTTTGGGTGGAGCTGATTTCAAGTGCCATTAAAGTCATTATGCTGTTAATTGATCATCTGGGCTCTCCATTTGTAATACATTGTGCAGGGCACACAATCAAAAGAGCACATAAATACCTTGTTTCTATTGCATGATCATTTTGATGGCCACTCATGTGGCTTCTGTCAATACCATGAATCCAAAATTCCGAGGACTGCTTGTGCAGCAGATTGTCACTTAACATTTGCAAGCGCGAACAGACGAGGCACGAAGAATCCTATTGGCTGAGTTCAATTTCCACAGAAGTTTTTGTGAGTAACAGACTGACGGTAAGAGAACAGAGCAGATGGACCTTTTTAATAACGTCTGACCATGAAAGTAACATGTAGTATACACTAGCCTGTAAATGTATGTAGCTGAGCATTCAGTCTCTTTCCCTCCCAGCAACACGATTCTCAGATGATTGTAAAAGGCGATTATTACACGTATAAAGTAGTGTACTGTAACTATTTTAACTAGAGTACTGTGCTCCATCTCGCTTGCTTCTTCCCACTGAGGTCTAACTCAGCTGTTACAGTCGCTTCTACTTCCGTCAGTGGTGCCTCTTAGAAATGTTTCTCTTATGTTTATGTACCTTATCCTTACTCAAACTCCAATCTGTGCGAAAGCCTCGCAAAGATCTCTCGCACCGCCCACAGTTTCCAATTGAAAAGTAATCTCCAGTGTGATTAAAGCGATCAGTCAGAAATATTGTGCAAGGCTAAGGGAATGGATCCCATACCAGCAAAGAGCCTCCACACCGCGTCAGCGTATTGGCACTGTGCAGCTCAGTACCACATACATACATTCATACATACATGCAAGACATGTTAGTTACCTCATATATCAGTGGCCTGATTCAGTCAAACTCTGAAATGTTGGAAACTAAATCACATGGCAGCACTGAGGTGTGTAGAAATGCGATGGAAATTAAAAAAAAAACATCTCCCGCCTGCTGTTGATGCGTTAAAGGCATTTCATCCTATATGAGTATTGGGAGTACACTGATGAAAAGGAATACTTAAGGGATCCAGTGAATACCCAACACAGGCTATAGGACTGAAACATTGCAATTGCTCTTCCTGATATTTAAATTAAGCGTTGTTTGAAAGCTGAGACAGTGTGCTACGAAATCCATTACTCTCAATAATACAAAAAAGATGAACCTTTGCTTGGTTGCCATAAACAAGCAGCCCCCTTTGAAAAGTCATATTAGGAATAAAATGTCCTTGATAAAAACCCTGCGATAGAGTCGTATCCCCTTAAGGCTGCTGCAGTGCAACTTTAATGACAGGCAGAGAGTCTTAATAAGGCACCTCTACTGTATAATGTGACGAAGTAAACAGCAATTACATCCAAATAAGACTCACAACCCTCCCGATGCCTTTGATCTATGCCATCATGCTGTTTTTCTGAGAATTCACACACACACACACACACACACACACACACACACACACACACACACACACACACACACACACACACAGACACTCACAAACCAATAAGATTAGAGAGAGTCGCACAGATCCATTCAATGAAATCCCAGCGAGCTGCAAGCATTATCTCGATAAAGGGATGCGGGGCAGACGTCTAATCCAGTTTAATATAGAGAAAAATATGCTCGAGAACACACACGCATACACACACAGTCACACCATGCGTTGCCCTATCCATGCCGACTCTGATTAGCTCGGGTCCCCCTCCAACCCCCAGCCAGCGATTCCTGATGCTCTTAACCTTTGACCACGTGTCGCCTTGTAGATGCAAACTCAGTGAGGACATCCCCGATCGTCCTCACCCCTCCCACGCAGCAAATCTTGGATTTTACAATCTCTTTATGCTCAGTAAAGCTGGTGTTTGTAATCCTTTTGTGCTGGGAATAGAGATGTAAACAGGAAAGTCCCTGAGAGCTGAGGATTTGTTAGACGCTCTATTCTTTTTTTTTTTCCTTTCTCTTTTTTTTTTTTCTTTTACAGCGAACATTGCCGTGGTGGCGAAGAGTCGGTATACAGAAGTGGAGATGTCGTGAACTGTGGTGTCTACAAGGCTCTTATAGGGCCCCTGGTACCTTATATAAATTGTTATATAGCAATACCTGTGAGATATTAATCCTCCTATACACTATGGATGTATTACTTTGAGTGTGGAGGGCACGAGGATAGATTTCTGCTGACAGCATAGGGACAATCCTGGAGCTGGATAAAGGATGATAAAAGATCAACAGGGGAATGTGTTACCTTTGTTGCACTGAGCTCACCCAGAGGCTCCTACTGTGACATTTCAGGAGTCACTCCAACAGCTGAGGCTGCCCGACATCACATAGAGGGAGCAAAAGTGAAACTTCCGTTATCACGATACTTCTCACCATCGTACACATGAAAATGCAATCATTTTATATATTTTTAAAACAACATAAGAGGATCAAATCTGCCTGTGATGACGAAGTCAAAGAAAATCAAACCAAACCAATACAGAATCTCGCATTTTATTCTGCAGAGTCGACTGATGCCTAATCACACAACTCTAGCTAACGGTGAGTTAAGTAAACTGCAGTAACACCGCGGCAATCATGGAAAATCTTCTCTTCTCTTCATCCCTGCATGTGACCAACAAGCCCTCATACTGAACCCTAAAATAAAAATAATAAAATGACCCATATTTTCCAAAATTATGATGATTTTCAGACATGCGATCTCAACAGTATGGTTATTTTTAGTTACGCATAGGAAGCTGAAAGAAATCACAGTCGTGGTATAAAGACGTGGATGCTGACAGCTAGTTTCCTGTGTCAAAACCAAACACTGTGTTGACCTGATCATCCATTCTGACCTCCTGTCTGAGCCATTTGGCAAAAGTACTATTATGACTTCATAGTCATGGTAACCCACCTTCAACTCCAAGGAAAAAAAGTGTTTACAGTGTTCAGACAACTCAAGAAATTAGTTTTGTTTAAGAGATACAAGTGATAAATGTACAGTGTTAAAGGTCCCATTCTGAAGTAAGTAGGATTGTCTGTTTTATTTACATGCCGGCACTATACATGCACATACACTGAATCAATCAAATATTGAGTCCCTGGAGAAATGCACATACTGTGTATTCATAAACTGCACCTTTGATCGAGCTGTCAGGACTTCTGTAAGGCGGTGATGTCGCAGCTAAACAGTCGCCGCCCTCAGCAGTGTGGCTGCAAACCACCAGTAGAGCTGATGCAGAAACACATTGAGGATTCCTGCTCAGGCCTGTGAAAGCTGACCAATCAGAGCGAATCGAGCTTTATTGGAGGGGGCTCTTAAAGAGACAGGCATTAAAACGGAGTGTTCACACATAGGCTGAATAAAGGTGCTTCAGCAAAAGACAGTATGAGAAAACAAATGCATTTTTTTTTTCAGTATTAAAGCATGTTAAGATTTTCACCCCAAGTAGATATATGAACCTTAAAAGGAGTGAAATATGGGACCTTTAAATGTGGGTTTCATTACCTACCTGTTTCTGATGGGAGGCATACATACATGTGTGTTTCTGTATTTTTAATCCCCTCGCTGTACGCCTGAGTTGAATAATGACGTGAACACTATTTACAAATTGAAGAGCTGGTAATCATGAACTCCATGAACATGAGCAGCCGTATGAAAAGACAGTAATTACCCTCCAATTTGCAAGAGGTCACTTGTCGGCAGCCGAACATAAACGTTGGCCATTTAAGCATTAGAAATGATTTACCAAGCTTTTCGTTCATCGTCCAACAGTATTTATTTTTTTTTGCTCGTTAGCTGAGCATCACAGCTCAAACATACATATGTGTTATGTGATAATATGATAAAAAAATGTATTAGTTCAGCTCAGATTTATTTTCCTGAGAATATCAATCCCCTTTTTGCAAATTAAATATCAATGCAAAGCAAATATTCGCTTGCATATGGCAGAGGGACAGTAAATATGCTATCATACATGCATGTCAGTCATTGTTAGTATTCATGTCATTCTACATATGCGAGTGGCTCTAATGAGTTACATCCATACAGTTGCACTGACTACACAGGAGCATTTCCCTCCGGAAGCTTTTGAATTGGTCTTCTCCACCGGGCCTAATTTTTTTTTTTCCTGTTGCTTTTTCTGAAAGTCCCCATGGCTTTGCTCCCTGCAGCAAAAAGGCTGAAGCCAGGATGAAAAAAAAAACACCTCTGCTCCTTGTGTCTGCCGTTGGTTTGATAAGTCCTCTATACCGGCAGACGAAGAGGATACCGAAGTTGTTGCAACAGCCCGGGGGCATCTCTCAGGGTTTGCTTCCAGAAAATCTAAAGCACCTGAATCTCTTTGATCATAACCTCATCCTCAAGGAAGCAATGATCTACTCCATGTTGGCATGGCACCCGTCCTCTGACAAATTCCCCCTCACCCACACTCATCCCCGGGAAGATTGAATGGTCGGATCACTACAAGATTGCATCTCATTTTGGCTCTTCTCAAAGCAAGCTTTAATCTCGCTGCCTGCTGTGAGGGGAAAAAAAAAGAAAAAGAAAAACCCTGGAGGACAGTTGGATGTTCTTCCCTGTTTCCAAACAACTTTACAGGAAACTGAAAGCGTTTAAAGTTACTTTACGACTAACACAGCAGACACAGGCCACATTGATAATAAAAATAAGCATGTAAATGTTAGATGTTCCCGTAATCACCTCAAATATACTGTTACCTCACTCCACGCAAGAGGACGATGGAAGGAGATTAAATTTGCAATCAGTCGAATGAGGATTAATTGATAAGTTAGGGGAATGAAGGGAGAGACTGGAGTTTAGAGGATTTTTTTGGCACTGGGTCTCGCGTTGGCAGCCAACAGAGGATGCCAGGAAATCAAACTGAGAGCAAGCTGGATTGCATAAACCTAAAACCTCAAGGCACGGCGTGTTCAATATACACTGGGACTTGTTTCAGCCAGTAAATCCAGGTAAATTCAGGTAAATCCATCAAATTCTCAAACTCTGCCAAGACAATTTTATCCTAACCTCACCTCATTACCACTGACCTTCAGGGCTGAACAAAAAGAGGCTGATGAAACAGCAGCGCTGGAGGTATCTCACCTCAGCAGGAGTTAATAGATTCATGTAACACCACGAGCACATATTATGATCATGCAGGAAACGGTTTTCATTTCATACAGCTCCGACAATGTGTGTACAGACATGATGAATCATCCTTATTAGGCTTGGTTAGAACCAAGCAGCGTTTTTACATGTAATCAAAAGATACAAATATATACTCCCCAAAAGTTGGGACGCTGTGTTAAATGCAACTAAGAACAGATGCAAATATTTGCAAACAAGCTGTTTAACAACAGTTTTATGAAGTGATAGCAATGAACCTCTTTTCCTGTGGAATGTGCCACACAGGTGTTTTGTCGCCCATGTCCCACCTTGTTTGAGACATGTTGCATCAAAATCATAACAAGCAGATATTTACCACAATCAGTGAGTGAGGCAGAAGATTAAATATATTGTCTTTGTACATTATTATAATGTCCTGTTTGTTTAATGTTTAACACAGTGTCACAACTTTTGGGGAATCTGGGTTTTAATATCATCACGTTATCAACGTCATAGCTGCTGTGATCATCATAGACATCAAAATGAAAATAACTGTCATGCTTATGGTTGCATCTTCGACGTAACTATCATAGCTTTCCTCATCACTAGTATCAAAGTTACATCACCATTGTGTCTGCCGCCATCATTAATAATAGTAATAGCAGTAGTAATAGTAATCATAACACTATTGTCAACATTACCAATATGGTACTTACCATCGTCATCGTCAAGGCTGCTACCATTATAATCACTGAAAGGGCCAACAGCAACGTTATCAACACCATCAGTATCATCATCAGCGTCGTTGTTGTTGTCGCCGTCTACACAGTTGTTGCTGTATAGCTGACCATATTATTCTAACACGTATATCATTTGAATAAGTATCTTCATCATCATCATCAATCAACAAGGCCACTACCGTTATTCTCATCCATTCTCGTCGTCCTCATGGTTGTTCCCATCATTGTCTCCGTTGTCATCGCTGTAATAGCTGAACATATTATTATAACCAGAATCATCATCAATGTCATGTTTATCATTACCATCATTGTTATTGATACCGCCATCCCCACAACATTATCATCAAGACTGTCAGTTCCCATCATCGCCACGCCGCCGTCATGTCTGTCACCACGACTGCTGACATCACTATCACATCTCCATCAGCATCATCACATTACCCACGCAGTAAACAGAATTATAATCCTCATCAGCATTACCATTATTGTTCATTATCATCATCTGCACCTTTTGTCTCCCCGCCTCCTATCCCTTTGTCATGCTACACACATATCCTCTCTGTGATGTCGACACACACGCACACACACTCTCTTGCCATAATCCCCTGACCTTCTTTGTCAGAAGTTTCTGGAAGGCTTCCAGAGGAGAGTTATGATGTGCCGCTACACTGTGGCCGCTGCCTGCTGCGACAGAGGGAGCCGGAGAACCACGAGACAAAAAACAAAAACACTACAAAGGACAGAGAATGATAGAAGTGATGTAATGAGCTCTGCACCGAGAGACAAATGGAGGAAAGGACAAACAGAAAGCGTGCGCAAACACAAACATGAGGAGGCGGCGTTTCACCTACATGTTCCTCATTTCGCCAATCGCTGTGTCTATTTTATTGTCTCTGTCAGGGAGAAAACAATTTCTGCAGTTGTCCAATATGCAGACGCACCGTAATATTTAGTTCCTCCCTCCGATGTCTGCTGCATAATGTCCTCTTTCCTCAGTAATGAATTATATTTTCCCTTAACTCTCACATAAGAAAGCTAAACCCACCGGAAATTCACTATCCTCATACAGTACTTAAATGAAATAAATCAAGACTCTAGTTTAATAATCACGCTGATGTACATTATTCACAGTAGAGTACTTCAGGAGGCCCAATTTAAAAGCATAATCAAGCCATCTTCACGGCAGTGTTTGTTCCTGTGATTAAGTTCCCTCAGAGTTGAACTTCTTCCCTGAGGTGTTTACATTATTTCGTCTACCCCTGCATAGTGAGTACTTTAAACACACTGTGGGAAAACTTTCAGACACAAACACTAACGTTCTGCCTCTCGACCTTCCCCGCACAATTGAAGCTCTTTTTTTTCTTTTTTACTCTCTTGTCTCGGAGGTAACGCTTTTCTATTTTCTTGCTTGGTTAATTTTTAATTCCGCGTAGACTCACTGATCTCTCTCTGGACCCGAGTCCCTCAGTGGTAAGGCATCAGCGGGATAAACGATGTGTGCTGCGGCATGTACTGATGGAGATAGTTAGCAAGCGAGATGAAAAGCTTCATCTCTGGGATACGGAAGATGAAAGCGAAAACCTTGTTTTGAACGTGGGCTGCAGCAAGTTGTTAGATCTCTCCAAGTCTTCTCATCCTTTTTGCTCATAATCCAGCCCATATTACAAGCGCGTCAAGGGCTAACGCTTTACAATACGGCCCCTCTTTCTTCCGCTCTAATCAGCCAGATGTAACACATTTTAATACAGCCAATTCTGCTCCCGACAGCAGGCTCACCATTCTCCTTACCTTGACCTCATTTTAACAGAAGCAACTGCACATTTAAAGGAACATTTCCTCGCTAATAGAAACACACCTCCTGCTTTGTTGCAGTATCAGTAATTTCAGTGCGACGACTGATCATTTCTTGCATATTTTGTTTAGCTATTGTCTCATTACACTGTAATTATGAAGATGATTGAGCAGTAATTTCAAAGCTGAGTCAACATCGTGTCCTTCACATTAACAAAAACCCTTTTCAATGATTTAAAACGACGATTGTCCCCATTTAGCTCTCTTTAATTTCCTCTGCTGCCAGTGAGTTCTCACATGCATTTATATTCACAGAATCAAGGGAAACATTCCCCTCCAGCTAAACAACTGTGAAGTGCTAACCTGAATTTATATTAAAGTTTCAATAAAGCGGTGCTTTTTCATAAAATTGTCAAACTCAAAATGCCATTTTATATTAGATTTTCCTCCAGATTAATCGCCCAAGATTTTTTTTTTCTCACCTCAACACGGTCTGACAGTTTAGATTGCCACTCTTGCATGTTGACAGTCCATCGCCTGGAGGAAAATTAAAACTCGCCACATTAAATATCCTGTTTTTATTAACGCCTATATGGAATCTAACATAGGTTAATAAATAAATAAAACAACATTTTTCCAATCACCTCAAACATGTCACGGCCTTCATGTAGGAAAATGATTGGTTTGACGCCTCCAACTAACAAGGTCTCCATGTTAAAAAGCCAGTGTGCCAAGATGACACAGAAAAAAGAAAAAGAAAATTCAAATTAAAGAGGTGGCCAAAGCCAACTAAAGTATTGGAATTGCATCTCTGGCTGTCACCTTCAATCTGTCATCTAATCAGTCCTTCTGCCTTCTCCACCTCCTCCTCCTCCTCCTCCCCTCTCCTCCAGACATTAGGGAGAGTGGAAGCCCCAAGCCGGTGATGGTTTTCATCCACGGGGGCTCGTACATGGAAGGAACTGGGAATATGTTCGACGGCAGCATCCTGGCCAGCTATGGGAATGTGATTGTCATAACTGTCAACTACCGGCTCGGCGTTCTAGGTAAGGAATCTGCTGTATACAAGCAAGTGTTGTCATGTGATATCCCCTCTTTCTTTACTCCTCCTTCGTTTACTGCTGATTCTGTTAGCTTAGCATAAGCTTAGTATGATGGCTAAACCTCGGGATTAAAGTTTTGTACTTCTAGTCTTTCTTTCTTTCTTTCTTTCTTTCTTTCTTTCTTTGGGTGATTCCATGTGCTACTGCTGGTATTTTACGATTACTTGAGTTTAGCTTGGAAGCTCTTGGTTTCTGGGTCCTCGCAATTGTAGTTGTTCTCACCTCTTTTAAAATTACAATTCAAAACACTTCCAGCCAGAAGCTTGGTTTCAGTTCAGGTTCTGATCTATATTATTGGGACTAATATTGGGAAGGTCAAAGGCGAAGTGTAACGTCTGTTGTTTTGAAACACAGCGTTGTATGAACAACGCTTATTACGGTCCATTTATGTTACTCACACAACAACAAAAAAAAGTCATAAAAATACATATTTTTTAAAGTAGATTCTCATGATTCTTGTCAGTTACAGTGTGTGATGATACAAACTGTTGTTGTTTGACATATTTTGGGCGTAATGCTACCAGCTCCTTTTATTGTGAAAAGAAAGGCCGGAGCGTCCGATGCTCGTGATTGATGTTGTGATTTTGTTTGTGTCTCAGCTTCACCAAATTGTATAGTGACAGACTTTAGATTCATAGTGAGGCTATTCAACTTCAAAATGTTTGCTGGGCCCTGACATGTTGTTCCTGCTCTGACACATGTATCTGTTGGAAATGACACATCCATTGCTGAGCTGACTCCTGGATTTGGCCTTGGTCGCCATGCTTTTCGGCATTCACCCTCCTCATCTCCTTTCTCATATTTTGTAGCATTTAATCTGTCGTGGCAGTATTTTCTCTGATGGTTTTTTAATTCCCGCCCCCACCTCTGTTTTCTCCCTCCTCTGTCTTATCGCTTCTCATCAGTATAATTCCTAATTTCTTTTCTCCTGCGTGTGGATGTCACTGCCTTACCCAGAGGGTGGGTGTATATTGCGACATATGACGGAAAAGGTTCGCTGCCACCATCCTGAATGAGATTATGCTGTCACTTGCTTGGATGAAGAAAACCCATTCCATCACATATTTTGGTTGCTGGGGGATTTCTCCCTTTCTTATTAAACTTTACCACAATAAAGATATAGGGCAATATCCTCCTTTCACTCAACTATAACAATGCTTGTCTGTGGGCGCTTGTGTGTGTGCATATAGTTATGTGTTTGCAGATGAGAAGAATATGAACAAAGGCTTAAAGGCGATTCTTTGAAATGCTGATAGCTGAAACAGAACGTGAAATACAACGTTAATGTCCTCTGCAGGTGGTCTGCATTGTCTCCGTGTTCCCTCATCACTTATTCAGGCACCGATCTCTGTTACATGGCTTTTATTTATTTGTTTGAATTGCAAATATTGAGCATCGCTACTTTTGTGCGTATAATCTGGTTATAACACTTTGATATTTAGTTTCCTCACAGCTGGAAATGAGGTGATACAAGCCTAAAATAAATAGAAACGTCCCATCCGTAGATGCCAGCAGAGGGAATAGTGGTTCACATCTTTGGAAATGTAACTGTCAGTCAGCCAGTGACTGGATGGACAGCCCCCCTCAGCAACCTTCGAGCCCTGCCAAAACCACAAAAGTGGATCTTAAATAAGTACTCCATCATCTGCAGTTATCATTCATAAACTCCTTTTCAATGCCCACTTATTACCTCTCAGTGTCATCAGGGGGCAGGAGACTATCTCAAGTATACAAATGGTGATGCATAGTGTGAAAAGATGACGTATACATTCACAGCTATGGGCATTTTGTCAGCAAGCCTGCGTGTGTTCAGGGCTGAGATTCAAATCCTGGCGCTCCTGTTGTGATGAACAGTGCTAACCACTGCGCCTGTGAATACTCACTTTACACAACATGACCTTTTCTAGAGTTACAATATGATGGTGTGAAGCCTGGCACAGTGATATTGTCATGGATACATTGTTTGACAGAAAGCGATTCAGCAAATGAAAAAACAATCCGTCATTAGCCAACCGAATATGACAGACATGTTTTTCTGTGTTTTTATCAGTGTTGGGCGAGTTTTTTTTCAAATTGCAATGTATTACATAATACTAGTTATCTTTAATATTGCTGTCTGCATACTTATTGCACTAAGTTTCAGTTCCTGTTAACAACATGCTGAAATATCCTATATAGAACAAATGATTAGCCTAGATCTTTTAAAAAATAAATTATTATTGAATATTTTTAATCTAAGGTTTGGTCATATGAAACACTGTAGTAATATCTTAGTGAAATATTATTAGTAATGCATTATAATACTTTGTTACCTCTCTGTTACCTCTAAAACAAATATATTACTGTAACATGTTGTTTTTTTGTTTTTAAAGTTAGAATAAGGCCTCAACCAAAGCTCTGAAACCAACAATTCCCCAAAATTGGCACCTTTGGCCTCGTCTACCACTGAAACCAACACGGTTTCTTGACATAGTCCAGTTAGCAATGATCAATATTAACTAATATAAACTTTTAGTTAGACTTGGACTTAACCCTTCTCACCATGTTGTTTAAGCTTCACACAGGATTTAAACCCTCATCTCTGGTGAAAGCCTTGGTTACAACCCATCCATTCAACTCTGACCGGCCCCCTATCTGGATTTTCAAGCGGATCAGTGGGTCTATTGAGACTCGGCTGATGCAACAGTTATGATATTTTTTAGGGAAAAAATTGCTGTTCAGCACTGAAATGCCATCATGTTTAGTTTGAATTATTAAGAGCATCATGTTTACCAATTCTTTCTTCCTACTACAAATTAGAGTCATCTCTAAAAGTGCTAAAGTGCATGAAAATGTCTGCTGTGTAAAGCAAAGGAAAGGAAAAACAATCTATGAAATAATCTGTTATATTGTATAATGCTTAATTATTTTGAATGTGGCAGGATGCCCATGTTTCAGTTTTCTCTCTCTCTCTCTCTCTCTCTCTCTCTCTCTCTCTCTCTCTCCCTCTGTCTCGCTCTGTCTCTCGCTCGCTCTCTGATGTGTGAGCTTGTTCAGTGCTGCGGGCCTCGTGGTGTTGAGCAGAACTGTATCCCTGCTGGTTAACATGAGGCGCCGCTGTTTGCTCTCAGATTAGGCTCTATGTGTTTGTGTTTACCCCCCTGGCAATGGGCAAAAAGCATACGGCTTTACCTCCACAAACATGTGATGTGATGGTGCGTACAAGTGTGTGTGAGTGACGGGGAGAGAGTGTGTGCTCAGCTACAGTAGGTGTAAAACTCGTAACCGCTGGGCTTCCCAGTCAGTCATCCAGTTCCTAGTAAGTAGAAGAGAGTTCAGTAGCTCCAGTGCCCAAAAGCTCCCCTCTTGACAAGGAAGTTAGTCTTGTGTAGAATAATGTGAAAAAAGATGCATGTTTCATTTAAGCCCTAACATTGTCTCAGTACATTTTTTGAGATATTGCTATTGACTGTCAATGGATAACAAGACACATGTATATGGGTTGTAATAAGATGCTTTCACAGTCCACCTACGGGTTGGATGGACAGTTTGTATTTATAAGACAGTATAATATACCTTATAATGTCGTGTCTATGTGTCATGTTGACCAATCATGTTGGCAGAACCGCCACCATATTTTGTTGTAGACCCAAGAGTGGTCTTACTGGACCCACAGGTCACTGCTTTCACACTCAAGAACCAAATATACAGAATTCCTTTGTAAAAATGACCTTGAGTCCAGGAAATGGCTCTGATTGGCCTAAAAACCCACCTTGGCTGGAGCCAGGCCAGGACTTCCCATGCATGAAAATGAATGAATGAGTTAAGGTGGGTCCTGTAAACAAGAACCCACAAAGTATTATTCCTAGTTCTGGGACTACTCAAAAGCAGTGCAGAGCCTGTACACCTCCCTTCATTAATTACTTTTAACCGTCTCCCAGACTCATAATTGTGTTCTCCAGACGGCCAGTTAGCCTCCGTTGGTTAGCGCGTGCGGTTGACCTTACCCAGCCAGCCACTGCAGCACCTGTTGGCTTGGCGCTGCTGCTCTGCTGACAGAACTTCCTACTCTCGCACCAGTGATTTTTTCTCCTTGGCTTTGTGTGTGTTTGTTAGTCTGTTAGAGCCAGCGCTTTGCAGGAAGCCATTAGTGGCTTTAAATATGCAGGGCTGCTGACGCGGAGCTGTATTTATCGTTTAGGGGCCTTGGCTACAATGGATTTGGCCATGGGGCACGTATATAGTATGCTACTGTCAGTATGTGTCCGCGGGTGTGACTGCACATCTCTGTGTTTAATGAATTAGGAGTTGCTCCTGTGTGCAGAGGAGGTGTTAATGGAACACATGGTATGGCACTGCCAAAGTGCCATAATTAAGGATGGCAAGTATTTATTGTGTTTGTCATCTCACTGCTCCTCACTCCTTGGTCTATAATGGGATACTGTGCTGTAGGGTTGTATTTATTTAACTTAACACTTTTATTACTTAAGAAACGAAGCACCCTATCATCCAGATACAGTTTCACATATTCGGACAAGTGATGAATGGTGCTATTCTGAGGGGCGCTTGAGGGTAATGTCATTATTTTTGCTGATCCTTAACTCTGCCCCCAATGGATGGATCATAATACGTGATACTTGAATAATTAGGAAGATGGTTAGAGATGATAGAGCTGAGTCCACTACACCCACATGAACCATAGTGGTGTTCTGACAAACACAAAACCACAGAAGTCGAGTGTAACTGCCAATACCTCTGCAGGGCTTGTTTGTAGTGCCTCCAAACAGTGGACTGTGCCTTTAAGGCCAGGCCCCTAACAGTGTTGAGTTTGTTTCGGCCCAGCCAAAACCTTTAATCATGCTGATTGATGAGGTGCATTTCCCTGACTCAAACCTTCTCCAAATACCCCTTCCATTCCAGCCATACATCAGCCATTGAGCCAATTCATCAAGCCTCTGATTGTTTTAAGATATACCTGGCCAGTAAAATATCCATTTCTCTGCACGGCACCGCTGTTCTAACTCTGCCCGGCTTTCAGCAGCACAATCGCATCTCAACAGACCCGGCTTGAGAAAAGGCCATGCGGTAAAAAGACCAGCAAGCAGGCAGAGGCAGGAAACGAGTTGTGCAAGTCTTAAAAGCAACTGATTGGGTGTAATTGGATTAATATGATAGTTAGTGAATAATTAATTAATAATCTGTCTGTAGGGTTTAAGTGCATGTACTTGTATTTTTATGACTCAACAACCTAAGTAAAAGATACAAACAAGGGCTGTTTTTGACGAACCACACACTGAAAGACAATAAACGGTCGCTCTGCGGTACAAACTCAGATAAACATTAGCTTCATCATTATCACTCTGGATGTCAGTGGAGTGATTTAGTGCCCCATGATGGTCCAAATCCTGCGGAAATTCACAGCGTGTCTACTTGTATCTTCTTCAGCATGCAAAAACACACATTCATCAGATCCAGCTAGTGTGGTTTTAATTGTATCCAAATTACCAGGCGTGTTTGCTCGAGGAGCATTTCCTCCCACACAGGCGTCATCCCTGATGTTTACCCTCCCCAAATATTTCCCCCCCTCTCCCTCTCTCTCTCTCTCTCTCTCTCTCTCTCTCTCTCTCTGTCATATATCTTCTTTCCTTTTCTCTGACCAGAATATTTTGGCTTTCTCTTTCCCGTTGTGTTGAGGACTATTATTTTCATGCGTATTTATTTCTTTCTCCCTGAGACAAATACTCCCAATGATTTAGGTTAATTACTCTTTCTTTGCCTCTGTGCCGTATCTCTGCTCCCCTCTGCCCTCTTTCTCTTCCTTGCTGGTAGCCCTGACACAGCTCACTCAAAAACTCATGGTAATCCTTAAAAAACAAAGCCCTTCACTGGAGTCTTTATTAGCGGTTTAAAGGTTGTTTTGAGGGGGATAAATGATTACCCCCTCTCTAAACAACAGGATTTGGGTTAGTACTCGTTCCCCTTGTACCATTGTTGAGACCAGCTTTCCCTTAAACGCATAAATACAGATTTTTTTTTTCTTTTTAAATTGTGCTTTCACATCCCATCCCATGTACGTTTCTGCAAACAATGGAAATGTGGAAACAGAAGATCAGTTTGCTAGTTTGAAATACCTGTTTTGGTCACCAAAAACATGGCTAGAGATGTCCCATGATCTCCTTCAAAATACCCACTGGTTCACGCTTCCAAATGTTGAGACGCAGCCTTGAACTGCAGTCACTTGCTTGGCAGCCTCCCACCTGTAGCTCCATCACCGTCACCTCCGACCCCCAGTATGACAGTCAGGTCATAAACATGTAATGTGAACGTGATGTGATGTATTTTGTAGAAGTGTGTATCCCTTGGCGACCAGGCTGGTTCAGCGTAACTTCATGTTAAGGACACGTATGACACCTACAACAAAAGCTATTTTGTGAGAGTTCTCTGTCAGCTATTTAGTTCTTTATCAAGCCAACATGTTTTAGTGTGTAAGCTTTGCTGCCCTGTTCCAATTTTTGTTTTCGCTCCCAAGACATTCAGTGCTGGAAGGCTTGACAAGTTTATGCTTTTGTATGTGTGTGTGTGTGTGTGTGTGTGTGTGTGAGAGAGAGAGAGAGAAAACGTCAGAAAACCTTTGCCATGCTGTTTGGATGTTCCCTCCTGTAAATTAGCCAAGTGATGCTCAAACATTTCCTCAGCTATTTTAGGGCAGAGGCAGCTTTGATCAGTGGACAGGCTGCATCCAGACATGTTGTAATAGTCACTGCAGTATTCCAGACTTTCATCGCTCTGCTGTGCCAAAATCCCACAATTGGTTTGGAGAAAGGGTTCAAGATATTTGAGATTTGCAGTAATATTTTTTTTATATTACCTCTGGGTATTGACAGACACACAGTCAGACAGAGAGATAAATGGAGAAATAATGTCCCTGTCATTGCGAGAGGTTGCACTAGAATCAAACCTCAGACGGAACAGAAATATAACACGAGACCATCAGAGACATCAGAGTCCAAAGCGTTCCATCAGATTTGCTGTGAAATTGGCCCAAATTTTCCATCAGACTGCGGTCTGCTTCAGTCAGTGTGGTCCACATTTGATAAGATAATTGATTACATTTTTTTTTTTTTTCCAAACTGAATGGTTAAAATGGAGCACTTTACTTAGCTTTTAAAATCCACCTCATATCAGATGTTATCATCAGCCAGTTTTTCATTTGAAATGTGCTGGTCTTTAATGGTCTAAATGCTGTTTCAGCCTCGGTAAGAATACAATTTGAGTCACTGAGTCATTGTGAGAATCTGCAATGTTCTGGTTGTGTGTCATGCTTTTAAAGTTACATTTTAAGTTAGTTATGACAAATTAACTCTGGCTAACTAAGAGCAGCTTCATTACAAATGTGTGTAACGTATATCAGTTGGACTAAGTTCCCCCCACACACATAAAACCACCAGGACTGTATCCACCATTTGGAAACCACTTTTTGCTGTTTGGCACTATGATGGCATTATATTGTAGCACACTCCTGGCCATTGTGTGGTTCCCTCTGTCTGCCATTGCTCATCGATTAAGTCCTGCTCCTTTGGCTCAAGGGCCCTGGCATAATGATTTACCCATTGAGTGAGCTATGATACCAGCGGAAGCTATGCTATGTTAATGGTGATCTGGCAACAACAGGGCTGGCGTGGCAAGGTTTACAGCAGCTCTGCTGATGCGTCAGGGATTGGATTAATCTGGCTGTGGCCGAGACAACAGGCGACCATCTGGGCACGCTCCACAGCGCCAAGCGTCAGAAGCCAGAACTTGCCACCACACAATAATATGCATGTTTCATGTATTATGAGTCTGGGTCCAATATACAGTTGTTCAAAAGAAGGCTCACAATATCAATATTAATGAATTAATGCACATACAATTGCTGCTGGTTTCATTGGAAGGCAAAGGTGCCAGTGCTCCAGATTAGCAGCCTGCAGAGTAATGCAGCATTTTGGAAACAAATTGTGTGCAACAGTTTGTACTTTGAGATTTTTAATGAGTAGTTTGACTAATCAATCTCAAATCAAGGTCCATCTGCTAGCTTTAATGCTCCATGTTGGTTTAAAGATAAATATGGAAGTGTATGAAGCCAATGTGGATGAGAAGTTATCAAAGTCCTGTGGGTGAAATCATATCAGCTACAAGTTTGAATCTCCATGAGAACTGATCAAAGTACTAATCTACTTATAAAGACCTAGTTATGCTGCTGTTATGCAGCTTGGAAAAGGTTAATAATGGATGCCAGGTTGGGATTGTTTTGTCAAAATACAATCGGAGGTCATGAATGATCCTTCACTTTACAGACCACTAATCAGTTTTCAGTAAACATATCCAAGCACATGAATAATAATCTAAAACCTGCCAGGATCTGGACAAACCCAGAGCCCAGCTGTTGGACACCAAAAAGCTGAACTTTAAAATGTTATAATATTGACTTTAACATCCCAAAAACTGCTCTGTAAAGGTTGGAGAAAAGTCACGGTCATGGTTAAAAAATCAATTCCTCTCTGACTTTGTATGACTATTAACTGCTCTCTTTGTCTTCCATTCTTTGTGCCGGTTACAAAGGCAGGCAGTAATAATTCCGCAAAACACAAAATGCTCTGTGATGCCAAAGTGTTCAAATGAAACCAGTAGCCACACTGTTTATGTCACCTTCTTGCATGTGCATGCCTTTTATCCCTGACAAACTCTGAACTAACCTTTCTATCCTTTACTACTCTTGGTTTACTTTAATAACTTCTCCTCCTTCTTTGCCCTCTAAACTCTGACCTGACCTAAATACTAAAAATACTAACATCAAAAACACTAACTGAAGCAAATCATTTCTACTAAACAAACTACTAATTCTACTAATCTCAAATATACTAACTAAACTGCAGAATGTGCTTACCGTATGCTGAACACTAATGATGTTACTGAGCCTGAATTGGCCCCGTGAGGTCTGAAAACTCATACAGATAGCTTTTTAAGTAACCATCAAATCCAAATGTATTTGATAAAATAAACTGCAATTACAGATTTTCCACATTTTGTATTAACGTTACCCAGTCATAAGAATCAGTATGAGCCTTCAGACCAAACCGGTTCTTTGTTTTTACTTTTTTGTACCACCTTTCCTTTTGTCTTCCATCTAATCTTTCTTGACCTTCATTTCCTTTGCATGCATTTTAGCTGCTTTCTTTCTGCCCCGTCTAATCAACGCGCCGAAATTGCATTTTGCAGGGGGCTGGGGCCAATCCCAGCATGCACTGGGTGAGCAGGACCCTGGAATGGTTTCCAGTTCATCACTTTGTAATTGTACATTTAGTTGATACATAAGTAGATTAGGTGGATTTTTAGGCTGGACAAAATATCATATTGCCATTATTTGCAGTTGTTTCTAACACCTAACACCTTTCACAGCCTCTTGCAAGAGGCTACTCATTGGTGAAGAGTTCAGCAACAAAGGAATTTCTCCTTCTCAAATACCTTCTCATGAATACTGTTCACAGCTCGATTCAAATTTAAAATTCCACTGAAGTATGAAATATGGGCCTGCTCACAAAGTTTGCTTCCTGGGACGAATAGGATTCACTACTCAAGTTCAGCTTTGTGGTCTTGTGTCAATAAGAGTCTTGTACTAATGCTGCTGTTGGCCTGGCAGGGGTCACACAGGCCATTCGATTGGCTAGAGGATGGATAGAAGCTGATTGGCTGGACAGGGAGGCAGGGGGCAGATGGGGAGATGGGTAGAGATACAAACAGAGATAACATCCTTCCACACTGAGCTATCACCAGGCACCTCACTGCAGACTGCACGTGTGTGTGTATGTGTGGATGTACAGAACCCCCTGTGACAGTGTTATTTATTGATCAAAGCTTTGGCCTCTGCTTGTGTGCGAATGCATGCTCGAGCATGCGTGTATGTGCTTGTGTGCATTTGAGCTTCCCTGTGTGCGTGCGTTGGGGCTCACACAGCAGATGGACATGTGTAGCAGCAGGATCAAAGTGTGTGGTGTGTATCACCTCTGATCACTGCAAACTACATATGTAGGGGAGTGGACCAGTCCAGTCTCTGAACAACTGTCTATCTGTGTGATGATATTTTTGAAAATCTTGATTTAAATGTTGTTTTCCTCACACACAGTGTTACCGTCTCATTTGGTTCTGTTGACCGGTTTGATGGTGTTCCAGGTAAGCCTGGTTTCGATCTGTTCAGATTCTCAGGCTGTCAGCCTCTCTGCAGCCCGCTGAGGAACTCACCATTCTATCTGCCGGCACCAAATAAAACCATCACCAACAAGCAATAAAGAAGACAGAGAGACTGAGGGAGAGAACGATGAAGAGAAAATGTGATTTAAGACTCAACGGGGGTCGTCCGCCCTGCACGACGCAAGCCATCTGATTGGTTATCAACACGAGCCACAAATCTGCCGTCACCATATTTTTAGAGGTCAGATAGGAGCATGTTGCTGAGACTCCAGGCAGCCTGGGAGTGAAGGGAGGGAAACAGCATGCGTGTGTAACAGTGTAAAGAGATACATGTGTATATATGTATTTGAGGGTTTGACCGACATCAGTCTGGTCAATTTGCGGACTTAATTAAATATGAGATATTGAGCAGTCATGCCTTCTGTGTCTGAAGTAAAGAATAACCCCAAACAGAACCTGCAGTGAAACTGAATAGCGATTTACAGGTTTAGATTTCATTAAAGATGTCATTTTAAATGATGTTCTAACAGGATGAAACTTTGCCCTAAAGACGCATTAATGATCCTCCCAGTTTCTTAGAAATTACATTCATGATAAACTATGTTGCACCTGTTAATTTACATCCAGTGCAGGAGGAAGTATGCACTTGTATTGTGAGGCGGAGGGTGTTGGGGTTGAGGTGGTTCTGACTGTCTGATCACAAGCATACAATACAAATTCATATTTTAATGAACCAAAAACTCTACAGAACCTTTCACAGTAGTAGTGGTTGTTGTTGTTGCTCATTATCTTGGAGCTAATGTGTCTTTTTTGGGCATATAAACCCCCAGTGAAACTCACATGAATAACTTCACTATTGCATTGTTAGCCAGCAGATTGTCAGAGGAGAATGAAGAATAGCAGACATCAGTCGACGTCATGAAAGCATCCAACCAATATCAGTCCAAGGAATGTAATGTTATGACCCGCCGGTCAACAGTGACTGGAAGCTTGAGCTTGAAAAGTCAACATGTCTCATCCTATTTCACAGTCAAGTGGGCAATACGGAATACGCAATGTCCCTTTAGAATAAAAAAAAAAAAAAGGAAACAGCTTCCTCAGAAATGTCAGAAAGTCACAGTTGGGTTAGATTAAGACACAAAGACGACTGCTATCGACTTCACTTGTTAAGTGGACCCCAGTGTCGAAGTCTCATCTACCACAGTGTTTATCACTCCTGATCCTCAGATGTTTTGGATGTTTCTCTGCTCCAACACACCTGATTCAAATCATCGACTTGAACATCTGAAACATGCAGGGCAGCAGCCCCTCAGGACCAGAACTGGAAAACACTGATGCCCCGCCTCCTCCCTACGTAGACTTTGTTGCTCTGCATACTACACCTGTCCTTTGTACCCCCCTGCTAATACCGCACCTCCGTAAGTGTTTTTTTAACGGTATCCTCTGGTACAGAGTTTTTTTATTCCTGTTGCTGAGGCCTGATGACGACCCATTCATCAGAACCAGGTGTGTTTGGACAGAGAAATATTTTGAACCTGCAGGGCAGAGGGCCTCGAGGACCGGGACTGAAAAAACACTGCTGTAGTGGAGCAGCGGTGTATCAGATGTGAGAGATTAGACTGAAGCATCACTACTCTGACCAATGCTCTTCATTGGTTACCACTTGCCCCCTCTTATATGGCACTAGAGTACTGATATATAGTTCAATATCTCCTAATTTGACAGTTTTTCAACGACATCTTTCCGGGAAGTGTTTTCTGTGTGTGTGTCTGTTCTGAAACAGCATTAAATCATCATGGGACACTAAAACTTTCTCTTAGAAACCCAAAATGAGAGTCATAAAAAGCCATACTCCTGTGGGGGAATCCAATCCAATTGCTTCACTAAAAACTTCCAGGAGAGATGGTCTCCATAGACGACAAGTGTGATAATAAGTTAAACAGTAAATGTGCAATCCATCAAATGCCCATCCCCCCCCCGCAACACACACATGCGGTACGTTAACACAGTCATCCTCTCCTTTCGTCTGCCACTGTCTTGGTCTGTTTACAATCAAGGCATCTCACTGCTAAATAGTCTGTTCTACAGAATACATCTGCCATATTGCCTCCTCGCTTTATTCTAACACAAATCCCATAATCCTCTCAAAGGTCAGCCTTCTCTTTTCTCTCTGCTCCCGCGCTCACTACACGCCATGTATTCATATGTCTTACCCGATGAAAATAATACAACAATATAGAGGATAAAAAAAATAAATAATAAAAAAAGTGAGGAGAATGAGGAAGATCCTGATGTTTCCCTCCGTCCCCCTCGCTGTTCGCGCTCACTCCCTGTTAGTTTGTGGCTTAATTTATTTGAACTCAGTTGAATGATTTATTAGCACACACAGCATGATATTTTCAGAAGCTCAACAATAAGCACTTTATACGTTCTCACTGTCCTGAAATGACTGATATGGGAACTTGTATTATCGCATTGTACACAAGTCATCAATATCTGTAATAAAAGAAAACATTTTTGTCATATGAATAATTCAAAAGCCAGTCAGGGGAAATGTGTGCATGGGAAGCGAGGATGCTTCAAAATAGCCGAAGGCCTGACTGTTTATCTGCTTTTCTTTTTAGCTTCTGTGAGTCAACGTAATCTTTCACGGACTGAGTTGTTTATGTTTACTATCAATATTCTAAGAGAAATTAGTTTTATCACAGCGCTTGATATCAGAACTTGACCCCTTTTTTGATTTTGACAAAGTAAAAGAACTTTGCACTTCTTTCTGGCAGTGAATCTTTTTACCAAGTTGATTTGATGAACCTGTTAGTGAGCAGTTGCCTCTCGGCAGAAACAAGGCGATGTTAGCATTCATTTCTGATCATATCTCTGGCTCCCTGTCCAATATTCACTCCTCTTTTTGCTCTGGTTTGGACTCCACCAGTTAAATGCTGCACCAACGTTTCAGCATCTCACCATTTAATGCCTTATCTGTCTGCTGCTGGCTGCTCTCACACAGTTGTTTTAATGAGAAAATTGGAAACAGGGATTCGAGCTGTGGAGTAGGTGGTAAATATCATATTACTTATTGTAAGCAAGTAGTTCACTGTATCTGTTGATAGCCGATTGATGTCTATTATATTCACTCTTCTCATCAAGGTTCAACTCATTCTGTACCATAGGGTCGTACAACAGAATGCTTCACAAGAAAAACATTTTTTTTTTTTTTTTTTTAGCAGGGTTCTTCAGCTGTCACCTCGGTTCACCACAGTAGTTTCAGTTGTCTTTGTGATTTCAGCTCAAGTTGAAAAAGTACCATGTTCTCAGTGAGTCGTGCTCTGGTCGATCTGAAAGAAGAAGCTCGTGAACACGATGCAGAGAGAGGAGCGTCATCTTTGCAGACTCACTGTTGATTTGCATGAGTAAAAATAAACCTGCAGCATATTGCATCCTGCTGTTAATTAGAGAAGTAACCATTCATATAAACCACTTAATCATTAATATTAATATGCGTAATTATTAATAATTCTGTTTCCCCTCGCCAACATGATGGCACTGCAGGGCCTCAGCCACTCGTGTTTACACCATCATCTGTCTTCATTATACACACACCTTCTAATAATCAACTCCATCTCTTGTGACCCCCCTCCCTCCCTCCCTCCCTCCTTCTCTCTATCTCTCTATCTCTCTATCTGTTCTTCATGCACTCGCTGTATGTGGCTCTGTCAGCTTAAGTATTCTCCCTTAGTTAACTCTCACTTGTTGTCTTTTTATTTGGTGCATTAATGTGACACACATTGTGGCTTTAAACAAGACTCACTACTTGCAACAAAAAAAAAATAAATAAATAATTCAATATCCATCTGTTCACGGCATTGGAAGACATCCACAAACAATTCTTATTCATATGAACAAGTAAATAAAAGTCTGTAGTGCTCGAGTGTTTAATTGTTTTTCGCAGAAAACCTGAGAAAGTGTCGGAAACATATAACACCGATCATCACCACTGACGAAAGCAATGCTTTTTTTAAAGGCATCATTTTGTAGGAATCTTGATTTTGGCTTAATTGTCGGCAACAATGCTGACTATATCACATTGGATTTGAATATTACTTCACGACTTTAATATAGAGCTGCACAGCTAATTGCTAGAACTGTATTTATTTTCTTAATATAAAATGTGTTAATATTTTGTAGTGCTGCAGAGATGCTCCGCTCTACAAAGTTTGTTCTCCAGATGTCATAAAACATGTTTGTTTGGCAGAGATCAGGATAAACTCCACATCATCACGATTCTACTAGCTTTACAATGAAAATGAAAATTGTGACGGGAAACTGAATCAGACATTAATCATCATGAATTATATCGCAGCATCCGTCAAAATAATCGCAGTATGACTTTTTGAACATCATGCAGCTCTACTTTAGTATCTCTTTTAATCTCACCAATTTTAAAATGAGCTTAAAGCATCAGCTTATTAAAGGGTTAGTTAACCAATTTAGAAAATAAACTGATCATTTATAACTTACTGCCGTTACATCACACCAGACATGTTTTCATACTCTTAATCACAGCTCGAGTGTATTCAGGTCCAAGCAGCAACCACAACAAATATCTCTTGGACATATTAATTGTGTATTAGTGTTCAGTCCAGTCGCACTCATACAACCTGTGTGTTTGTGTAGGTGTGTGTTTGTTTGTGTATAGGTGGAGGGAACTGGAGGAGAGATCTATAAGTGCTGGCCTTGCAGGTTCATAACTGGCCCCCTGGGAGCCATGAACTGGTCATGGTGTTGACAAGTTGTGTGTGTGTGTGTGTGTGTGTGTGAGTGTGAGAGTAAGGTGGTGTTGCCACAACTTCTCTGATGGAGAAATGAAAGTGGAGGAGCATTTCATTTACTGCTCCAGGGAGACCTTTCCACCGCCATACATTTATTGACG
Source organism: Diplodus sargus (assembly GCA_903131615.1). Taxonomy (NCBI): domain Eukaryota; kingdom Metazoa; phylum Chordata; class Actinopteri; order Spariformes; family Sparidae; genus Diplodus; species Diplodus sargus. The sequence continues at coordinate 965,716 of CAEMYA010000138.1, read as the reverse complement.
CTTGCACTTTAACCGCTGCTGACCCAGCTCGTAGCCCGAGCTTAGCCTTTACCTGCATGTAGCACAACGTTATAATCCAAGAGCAACCTCCACATCCTCATTTTTATCAGTGTTCCGCCTGTTGACATCACAGAATCTGAGGAAGTTGGTCCTTTAAAAGTTTATGTAAATTCTTTGCTAGTTTCACCTGATTATTATTATCCTGCTGTATATTAAAGCTCCGCAGCGTAGTCGTCTTACTTTATGTCTTCTTCAAAAGTCCTTTGTAAAAATCTGCCTTAATGCCACTTCTATGAAACGTTTGTTATTATCTCACTGAGTTCGTCCATTTAGGGAATTCAATATGAAGCACATAAACAGGATCGCAAAGCTTCAAAGTCATCTTTAATTTGAAGCCGGTCAGGGGAAATATGGGCCAAGTAATTTGATTTACGGCGGTGGATTTATTTATTGATTTTATTTTGTTTTGTTTTTTTTAGTCTCGAAGCTTAAATCCAAGAAATAAATCACTACAGACTAATGGTAACATTCTTCGAAATTGGATTATTTAATATCTGAGGGTATTGTTTCATTAGGTCTGACCCGGGTCATAGCCACAGCGTCCTAATGGCAGCACTGCTGTGAGTTGGCTGTGTTTTAAACAAAGTACCGGCCTTGGCTGTGTTGTTGTTGCCCTCCAGTTTAACCCGATTGCCCCTAAAACACAGATCAAACTCTGACCCATTTATCATCTCATTGCCTTATGGCTCATTTCGCCATCACTGCCTTTACCAGCCCTATCTGTCTGATAAGATGGAGACTCCCAGCATATGAATGTGAATAATTACTGTAATGATAATTAGAAGGTTTCACCAGACAGCACAAGTATCACATGATGTGCCCACACTGTTTCAGAACCATCCCACTAAGAAGAGAAATAATGTGACTGGAAATTAGAAATCTTTTATAGAATGACAACAAATAAACTGATAAATCACGATACAGCTTCACCATCACAATCCAGACTTACCACTGGTTAGACTGCAAATATCCCAAGAGGCCGTGCTCTCGCCAGTGGGCCTGACTGTAAAGGGGAAAAAAAACAGTGGCAGGTTAACATGCTTTCCATATGCCCTCAGGTCAGGTTGTAAAGTAAAGCATAGGCTCATGGATCGGTACAGAGCGTAATGACACAGTGTGTAAAGATGGTGCCCGGAGTTTATGTGCAGAAACACTGAAGGGAGGCGGAAAGATGGATCGATGAGGCTGCGTTGTTCTCCAGGAGTCTTCATTCTTTTCTGGCTGATTCGTAAGTTTATTTTTAAGTACGTCACAGTGTGTTTGTGTGTGTGTGTGTGTGTGTGTGTGTGTGTGTGTGTGTATATGTGTGTGTGTGTGTGTGTGTATGTTTGTGTGTGTGTCTGTGTGTTCGCCTTTCTGGGCAATAGAGCAACATCTGTTGTGCCTTTGGGCCAGAGAGAGCATCTACCAGGGGTCTATCCCAAGCAACACACACACACACACACACACACATTATTATTTTTCTCTCTCTCTCTCTTCCTCTCTCTCTCCATTTGGGACTCTGCACACATTGCAGAGCACTTACTATTTGCCAAATAGCCCAAAATATCCAGATACAACACACACACAAACACACACACACGAGCACAGTTGTGTATGATTATACCCGACACTGTGTATATTTGAGTGTGTGTTCTGGCTGGAAACACTAGCAGAAGGTCATCAGTGAGCGGTGACGGTACCATCAATAACTGTTATTAGGCCGGCTTGTGGTGAGTGACACAAAGTTTTCTGACTCAGAATAATATTGATTATAAGTGTGTGTGTGAACACTTTGGCGTGCATGTATAGAGCTCTGTGATTCATACTGTTAAAGACATTACAAGTGACACATGGTATTAATCACAGTAATCCAATTCTCTTTATCAGTACCCACTGCTGTGCTTTAATGAGCGATCCACATAGAGAGGCTCTCACATAGACAGAGTGTTGCTGGAAGATAACCGAGCCGCTAACTGTCTCTCTTAACCACACACGCCTTCTTGTCAAGCTCACATCTCAGTCAAGCGAAAAAATATACAGGTATTCCTCTAAATAGCGCTTCTGTATGTTGCATTGAAAATGAATATAATGTGTTAAATGAGGTGTGAGGTAAGGAGCCGCCATCCGCATACTGGTAGATTCTCCTCCAGGCTGTTATTGAGTAAATAACAATCGGCAGCGTGGTAGGTAGCCAGAAATATGTGATCATACGCAGGATCCTGATCATGACGCAAAACTGTTTTTTTTGGCCGAGCATGAACTCGAGTGCTGTGGCACCGAGGGACATGCTACACACCCAGCTAACACCCTAATACCTAATACTTCCCCCTCGCTACATTAAGAGCAAACTGCTGTTTGCATTGGCACTGAACACTGGCACATGAATCCTCCAAATTCTTAGGGATACTGGGCTTTACTTCTGCTTCAGGGGCTTACCGCTGATGGAGGCTGCTACGTTTTAGACGTCTTCAAGCAGATCCGAATTCATAACTCTTGCCAGCACTGTCTAAAGGTCAAACTCAGGCTGCTGCTGTTAATGACTCAGCACACTATACGTTAGAGATGAACGCAGCTGATCAAGAACAAGGTGAAATTGATTTTGGGTACACGAATAGTTGAATAAGCTCTTGTATGTCAAGAGTGCAGTGGGCCAGGTGTAATCTGTATTATGGAATAATGACTCTGACATCCAGGGATAATGTGCTTAAACTGTGATATTACTTGACATTGTCCAAAGTAGTCTGACAAGGTAAAACGAAACCAGAAGTGCTGATCTCTTATTAGCAGGTGTCTTGCATTATGCATTTCAATTTGAAAGTGCTGTAAAAGTCCAGGGCGACCCAGCAACAACCCTGGTATGTTTTTCTTTTTTTAAACATCAGTATTACAGTCGGCGAGCGGTGGAAGACGGTTTGGCTCTGTGTAGCCTTGCTGTGAAAGTTGCAAGTGATTCAAGTGATTGTGATTGGCCCGGGTTAAAGGAAATTGATTTAGCTGCTTGAGCCGGGATATGGAGTGCTTCTCTGATATCACTGGTTTGGAGAGCAAGACAGTGAAGGAACAACAGAGTTGGCAAGAGGAAGAGAAACAGTGAAGGTTTACTGGACTGATACTGTCCAGCCTGAAGTCAGTGACATGTCACTGGCACATCTAGTTAGATTATAATTCACAAACAGGATCAAGATATTACACTGATGTTTAGTATGCAGTAGCTCTTTAATGTCTATCAGCATGAATCCCAGTTTTAAGACTTGGGACAACATGGACTTGGACAATGACTGTTTTAGTCGTTGTGCTAACCAGCACTGCATTTTAATTAGTTCCTGATGTAGCCTCGACCCTCAGAGCCCACCTGGTCCTGGACGTCACTCATCATGTTGTTGGTACAGTGTATAAGCTGCACCATGTACCAGTTGACTCATGTAAAGCAAAACACTGAACAAGATGAATTAAATAGCATAGCCCAGCAAAAAAATAAAACATTACGATACATCTACCCGTTATTTTTATTATTATTATTATTATTTCAGGCAGACCAATAATAATCTTGAGGGATTATTGTGGTTTGTTTTGTGGTTTCGAATTCCCAACAGGGCAAACAAAACCTCTTCCTCTGTTTTCATTATGATTTTTTTTTCATCTTGTTCCCGTCTCATTCTCTTGTTTTAAACACGGGGTTGTTTCCCCAGGTTGCAGCCCTCTGCAACCTTATCTGACCACAACTATTGATCTGTGACGAAGGGCTGTGCATCGGACTCTGTAGCTTCAGCCTTTGTGAGGCTGGTACAGTGTGAGCGGCAGTATCGTACTGCAGTCTCTGCTGTAGTATGATCCCTCTGTGTTTTAATCAATCCTGCCAGAACCGCTGCACAACTGTTTGTCTACGAAGGCCTTGTCAGCTGCGGGATCCTGCCATGGTCTTGTTCTTGGTGGATGTGCAGTTTTATGATCCAATCATCATTCGAGCATCAGCCATTAGAGTGCGAGTGAAGGAATTATATATCGCAGTAAGGAAAAGTTTCAAAAGCACTATTAGCAGCACCGCTTCATCTTTATTCTGTGTATCATAATGTATATACACATTTGCCGTTTTTAGTCAGAAAAGCTGAAGGTTTAGATTTCAAGGTTGAGAATTAGGGGAGGATAGCAGGCATTATTTGCACAATCACTTCTTGCCAAGAAAACTTAAAGGGAATCTCCACCAATTTTATGCATTAAAGTGTGTGTACAGGTCTTCGGTACAGTACAACTGCAGATGTGGGGAAAAAGTAGTATGAAAAATGTTTGTAGGCTCCAGAGGGCGCTGCATGTAATCTGATAAATTGTGTCAAGTGATGTCACTCATGTGCTTTGTTTCACTTTGGGTAATGTAGGCGCCAGGTTTTGAACAGCAGTCCACTGGTCTAGCATTGCGCCACTATAACGCTGTTACAGTGGCGTCACTAGAGGCAGTTTATCAGATAACATGCAGCTTCCTCTGGAGCAATAACAGGCTTTACAATCCTTTTCTTTCTTTCACCAAAGACCTGTAAACACGCTTTATTGTGTAAGCTTCGTAGAGCTATCCACTTAAAATGCGCTGTTTTTACTCTTTGAACATAGCACCAGCACTTTCATTATTCTAACAAGGGCAGTGTTGTTGTTGAGAATATTCCGTCAAAGTACACACAAGGTCAGTAACGGCGAGGTCAACAGCTCTGAGATGACTTCAGGCTCAGCGCCGCCGTGTCCGAGAGGGAGCGAGACGGCCTTTCCTGCTGACAGATGACTTCACAAGTGAGCTGGGTGTTAACGTTAACATGAATGTATTCTGAAGGTCAGGGCTTAACTTGAATATGTATCCATCATATGGTCCACTGGTGATGACACGGGGCGTTTCATGCGCTTATGTAACAAGAAATTGCAGCGTCCAAAATTCTTTTATGATTCATTGTGAGCAGTTTATGAGAATAGTTTGCTGTGATTTGTGTTCTTTTAGAGTCTCCTCTCCTGCAGTGGGATGTTAATGCTTCTGTGTTTACGTGTGCTGAAGACCTGCATACCCATTTGTTGCTATAGATGCACGAGGCTACACAGAGCCGCTGGTCAGACGGTGATAATGACCGGTATATATTAAATAAGCTTGCTGGGACTGGACACTCCTGGGGCTATGCAGAGACATGGGAGGACAGAAAGAGGAAAGAAGTTCCATTTACAGGTACAGGGTGAACTGTTTCTTATGCATTCTAAGCAGGGATGATCCTCCAGCCTCCATAATGAGCAGCTCGCCAGTTCTCTCCTCTACTTGTCCACTCTTTCTCTCGCCCCCCCCGCCCTGCCTACCTCCGACTGTCTCCCCCTATCATCTCTCATTTGTCAGGCTCTCTTGGTTTATGTATTTTTAAATGCAATTTCGCCTATTCAAATTTAACAGTGAAAGATTGTTTTCATTAGCGTGTGACAATAAATGGGATATTTAAACAGCCGACTGGCTTTTCAATTTCACATCTCGAGCGTCACGGCTACGCTAGGTTCATAACAGCCCAGCCACCAGTAAGGAGGAGGAGAGACAGAGAACAAGGGGGAGAACGGGGGGAAAGGAAGGCGCGACGAGCGGCAAAGGATGGATTCACTAACGGTTAACGCAATTTAATTTTAGCCTGAGATGAAATTGAAACATTTGCATTTGAGGGAGACGAGTGTGGCTCCGCAGTCGTATTAGGAGTGTGGGGGGAAATTAGCTGCCCACCGGAGAACAGCTGAGGTGGATCACACTTTATTTGGGTTTCTATTGGTTTTGTGGCTTTAACACCACTTTATCTTATCATATATATATATATATATATATATATATATATTTTGCATGTGCCCATTTTCTCCAGTCTTCCCCCTCCATAAACATACGTTGCCTGAGATCTTAAAGCTCTGTTTATGACCCACACTGACTCGGTGGATCATTGCGAGGAGGTCCAGGCCACAATAATATTGGTGCAGCGCTTCATTTAGCCATATTTGGAAATGCTCCACCAAATACATTGTCCTTGTCAAGGCAAATTAAGCAATCCGCAAGTATTCCTTTGGAGTGCAGAAAATCAAATTTGATCTATATTTATATCCCTGCCAAGCCGGTTAAGCAGCAGTTTGAGCATTCTTGTAGAGACGATCGCAGTGTTTGTTTATTCTTACTGGAGCCAAGGCGGATCAGAGAGTTGGATAAATTCAATCTGATCTATGTTGTTTTTTTTTTACCCAGACGGTCTAGTTAGTGAGTAATGTGGGTGTTATTGAACTTCAAGAACTGAGCAGGATATAACTCCATTTGTCAGCGATGATGGCACTGAACGCTCCATGACTTTGACTTGGACCAGTTGATTTTCAGAAAATATGCGTCTGATTGCTTTGGATTATCAATAAGCGCTTCTGATGTCATTCCACATCTCTCGGTTAAGCAAAGCGGAGAGATATGACGCTTTTCATAGACTCACTGAATTTCTGCCACTAGACATGTTCTATAAATGCTTGTTTAAAGGCTCCAATTTACAGTTGAGATCATGGACGGCCCCTAACAACTTTTAAGGGACTAGAATTCCACATCAGAATTTATGATAGTAGGGAAAAAAATATTCCTTCCAATGGGATCCATCTTGATCATTCACTTGCAGAGGCAGGGCAAATCCACACACAGATTAGCAGATATTTAAACTTTTTGGTGAACTTTGACATTCAAAAAAATCGCACGACTGACCAACTAGGACCCGTCTTGATAGTGCAGACTTTTTTAAGGTCCAGGGTGTCCAAAATGGAGGAAGCTGTCACATTAGCTGTGCCACAACATTCACATTTATATAACCCTGTTCTGCTCGCATGAAGACTGGAGGGTGAAGTCTAAGAACGGAGTGGATGGCAAAAATACCTACCCTTGAATTGAATTGAACTGACCTGTTATTGTACTGCACAGTTAACACGCAGGGCACACATAGTCGCTACATCACCGAGCCTCCAGCACCACCCTTATCATGAGAAACACAACCGGCAGGTCCTGGTGGAGGTTAGTCTTCTTAGATTGATCCCTGAATGGTCTCAATTCTGAATAAAGGGAGGTGTTACCATTTTTCCTATTCTGCGAACGTGTCAACACATCTTAAATGTTTCATTTTGGGGGTTTGTTTGGGCTGAAAGTGGCGATTTAGCTCCATATGATTGTGAGTTGACTTCCAGAAATGTAGGATCCACCTGTGCTAATTATTTGTAGTCTTTCCCTTCCTTGATGAAGAGGATCTCCCTTGAGGTGATGGCACACCAAATAATACCTGAATCTGATGTAAAAATCTGATGAATCTTGTACAAACGCTGACGCTGTAGCTCCTCATATATGATAACACGGCAGATAGAAACAGAACGGTGATGGAACGAGAGCTGGCACACAAGACTGTAGAATTAATTCAGAATCTCTAGAAAGGACGTAAACAATCTGTAGTTTCATTTATCACAGCAGCTGGTTGCCATTGTGTGTGTGTGTGTGTGTGTGTGTGTGTGCGCGCGCGCACGCGTAGTGTGATGTGTGATGTAAAAGTTAAACATCAGACACATTCACACATATGTTTTTTTCTGCACACAAACACAGAGTGACAGATGCCAGCAGGGATTGTGTGAGTCATGTATGAGACAGGAAGGTCAGGATACACAGCAGCTCTCGGCCTGTTCTTTCCGCTGTGTTTACATGTGTATCGGTCGTTTGACATGCGTGTGTGTACTCTACATGCCTTGATTCACTGTGTAGTTATTCTCAGTTCTTAACTAACCGTTTACAGATTACCAGACACGTCATTGTCTTCAAGACATGAACTCTACAGGATGTAGGAAGCATTCAATGTAGGATGTAAAGTCCACGTGTCATTAAAACCCCCTCAGTTCCCGCAAGAATTTAGCAAAGACTAAATCTTCTCAAACATACACTCATTTTAAAGACAGGAACCTAACCCGTTTCCATTCAGAACCTCATCTGTCCGGTGTGTAAGAGGCCACTCTGACTGTATCCACATATGTCCAGAAGTATCGAAAGTGTCGAGGCAGGAGATCTGAAACGGGAAGAAACTAGTTTCCAAAGTTTCCAGAAAGACAATTAAAACCCTAATGCACCAAATTCAACTCGGTACAGTTTGGACAAACTTTTCGCTCTGGTTGCTGTTTGTGTGTTCTCCGGGTGTCTCGCTCTCTCTCTCTGTCTTTGATGCGTGAGGCAGGTTGTTTGATAGAGACATGACAGCTTCACACAGTTGTGTGTATGTGTGTCTATTGACAGCTCCAGATTGCTGTGAAACGCACAGAGAGAGCAGTCTATTCCCTTTTCAGTCTGAAGCACAGGCAACATCCATCACCAGTGACAGAGAGAGGGGGGAGGGAGGGGGAGAGTGAGGGGAAGGAGTGGGGAGTGACAGGTGAAGGAGTGATCTTAATTCTGAAGGGATTCTCTGTGTTTAAAGCTTGAATACACATCAGGTTACATTAGAAAGAGAACTGCTGGGGTGGAGATGATGCTGATTTCCTCCTCGTCGCCGCTGCTTTTTTTTGTGTGTGTTTCCTGTTTTTAACTCACCCCCAGACAGCCCCTCAAACACACACACACACACACACACACACACACACACACACTGACGTCGAACAAGGCTTTTAATATAGTTTTCAGCTGAAGCCAAGCTGGTGGGGGGACAGAGTGGAGACACTTAATGCAAACCGCTCTTCCTTCTCTCTAATATTTGTGTGTTTGTTTGTTTGTGTGTGTGTGTTTGTCTCACTCTGCATCTTTCTCTATCATTCACCCACATTGATCCTCTCTATCTGACCGTCCTTCCGAAATTGACCATTAGCTTTGTTAACTTCCGGGAGCTTTGACTTATCACTCTTTTTTATATTCACCAGTTTCCTTCCTGTTTCCTTTTTTTTTTTTTTTTACATCGCGTCCTCCCTCGCTCATACCTCAGCTCCTCTTCTCTCCCTCCCGCCCTCCATCCCGCATCTCTTTTTATCTGATTAGAACGAGAGTTATAACTCCTTCAAGCTGATCTATATAGTTGTCTATCCTATTTACAGGGGCATCCATTGGATTATACTGGCTCCTCTGCTTACATCTAGTTAGGCTTATAGGATTGATGGCTCACATGCACACACACACAGGCACGCACACACACACACACACATGCACATAGGCGACACAAATGCACACTCACACAGACATCCACACACTATACAAGTACACAGGCATAAACACAAAGTGTATTTACACTTGCATCAGCTCTGGCATACTGTACACACAGATACACAACTGTGTAGATTCATGCAAATGAATGCACACGAGCAGGAACACGCAGACAAACACTGCACTCGGCTTTATTCTCATGGAAAATATAAATATTGTATTTGTACTTTGGACTTGGGTCCGAGCTGCAGATGAACATCATCAGGACTCTCACCTTTAGCTAGGTTTAGGCACACTGTGTAACTGTATATGTACACAGATCATGTTGATATCATGGTCAAAAAGGACATTTTACAATTTACCAATAAATGTAATCAGTAGACTGAAACACTAAAATCCACAAGGGATTTATTAACTGTAAATTATCTGGAGGAATTTTTGGAATCCTCGGAAAAAGATTTTCATGTTGTTGCATATTGAGCGACAAATACAGATACTGACATCTCTGTGTTGGGACAATACCGGCACACCAATACATCATTTGGACCAAATATGAGAATAGAGTTACAGAATATCACAAATCAAACTGATGCTGATCAGGCGCTCCACGACTGAATGTAACTTATTTCCTGCTGTGGCTCTAGAACACTTAGCTGTGCTGGAGTATCTGAGGTAGATGCTGTTTCCCTTCTCTCTCCACCTCCAGCCTCACTGCTGAGCAGATCTACAGCTGGAGGAGAGTTGATATTAAAAACAGGAGTTAAAAATAGTAAACTTTTATTCATACAGCACTTTCCAAAACAAAGTTACTACGTGCTTCACATGGTTGAACCGGGATTAAACATCACAGGACTGAGGCGTTGAGGAGAAGCAGCTCGACTCGGCTCTAATTTGCTGCACTTGACTTGAAGAGCCTCGCTCAGGCAATAATTGCAGACCCCTTGCTCAGGGTAAATCAGTCTAAATGGAACAGGCCTGGTTGATGCTACTCTACTTGACCGACTCTGTTTCCTTCCTACTTCTGATTTTTTTCCCTCAATTGCTTCTCTGACGCTCGAGTGACTGTTAAATAGACTTTGCAGGAGAACAGGAGCGTGATCGTACGCACACACGAAACTGTTCTTCCATACGTGCTCGAACGAAATACTGCCGCTTATAGATGCCGCTTACTGTCGGGCGTAAAAAGAAGATTTGATAGACGTCTTAAACCAACGCGTGAGACCAGCTGTCCTTTCTGTGTGTTTAAAATGAAAACTGAAATAACTTAAAAGCACATAATTCATGAAGTTAAAGTTGATTTGATGTTACGTCACTCTTTAAATCTGGTTCAGGACATCTTCCAGTTTTCTCAGCGCCAAACGAACAAAACCAAATACGCACATTGACAAAATACTACAGTGAGACACATTTCTGCTCATTTTCAGTGAACGACTTTGATTAATCACATATCACACATTATTTGCTGGGTGGTGTTACGCACTGGGAAAAGAATTGGGGTGAAATTGACTTCAACACACTTTTTCCTTGTTAGAAATACTCCTCAGAAGAAAAAATATCAAATTGCCGTTATATATTCCAGAGACGCTGTGACTCGTGGGAGCTCCGTGATCAGGCCCTCTACGACTGTATGTCATTTATGCCCTGCTGTGGCTTCAGACGATTTCTAGAATACCCGACTTAGATGCTGTTCGCCTGAGTCAAAAAGATTATTTGACAGACGCATTAAAACCCAAGCACACACCACCACACAAATATTAATTAACTGTTCTTTTAAATGTATGAAGTAAGTAATCACATCTCAGGCGATGGGCCATGAGCCAGATATGTCTAGGCGGGTTTTTGAACACTGACTCAGAGTGAAGTTGCGAGCGGCGTGTGGGATTTAGTTTTTTTTTTTACTCACGTCTTGACATCTGACCGTGAGCCTTTGCATTTACACCTGGTATTCTTGTTATCTTGATTCTGCCTGAGGTAAACAGCACTCGCCGGCAAACACGGGAAGCCCAAGGTCGAGAGAAACAAAGCTGCTGCATTGGCTCCGCTAATTGTTCCTTTGCACTGGAAGAGATCCTCCAGATACAGATCGCACACACAGTAAATACGAGGCGTAAACGAGGGTATTTGTGCGGAAATTGGCAGCAAAGTAAAAGCAGTGAGCTGTGTGAAATACAAAAAAGCTTACAGGTCACAGCAGTAAAGCACCGTCTATTCCCTCTGATATGTTACTTGGCTTTGGATACAAAAACCGAGAATTTATTTATGTACACAAACGATATGTGCAGTGAGATGCAGGGCGGAGGGTTCAGCTAGCAAGGCTGCTGCAATACAAACAAGAATGATCAGAATTGGATAAAGAAATAGAATTAGAAAAGCAAACAGGATAAAACTCACTGGCTACACATTGAATAGACGTAATATACTAATTTCTGAAGCTGAATCTCTGTTATAAATGATTCCATCCACCAGGCGTAGAGAGGCTCGTCACACACAACATGCAGTCCATCAGAAATCCTCTGATGCTTCTTTCTTTGTCATGCAATCACCAGTTTAAGTGTCTCTTCACATAGTTGCGATGACCCTTACATTGACTGAAAGATAAACATCCCATGACTCACTTCCTGCCTTCCTGCAGACACACAATAGTAGTGAATACATCCATATTGTGCTGACTGAATTACTCTCCCTCTCTTTCTCCGTCTCACCCTCCCACCATCTCCCAGGTCTAGCTAAGCACTCACAGAGCCTCCTATTACACTGTGTAATTGCGCGTGGTAATTATTTTGCCATTATGATTTCACAGCGTGTTGCTGCTTATCAGTAATGTGTCTGTTTTGCCAAGTTTTTGCTGTACTGTTATGAAACAGGGCTGCTTTACTGCCTGTGCGCCGTATATCTGATGAAGTCCGGCTCCTCATAGTGTGTGAGATAGTGGAGAACATCTCACGACACGCAGAACTTCTTGAAGAGATCTTTAACCTGCACTTCTGTCTGTGCCATTTTAAACGAGTGGGCAATGAAATATATCCACAGGGTTACTGACTTTACTTTTGTGCAGCCGACGTGTTTGCTGTAGGAGCTGCAAGCATAGGATCACTAGCAGATTGTGTCCTGCAGCCAATAGCTAACATGGGAAATCAGTCATCTTTAAGAATATATTGTATAAGTAGAGATAAATAATGTGCCTCCAAAAGATGATTTCTATGAGGTAAACCAAAATATTGCATCTTTAAAATGAAAATCAGAACCAGTTTGAACATTTTCTGCACAAATGAAAATAGTTAACATATCAACACAACGAGTGAAGGATATTTAATAATATATCCAACATTTGATAAGTGTACATTTTAAAATGGCAGAAATAAACCTCTCGCTCTAACTCGAGTCCTGCAGGTGGCCTGAGTCCTGAACATGAAGCCGATGTCGGACCTTCTTTTGGGGAGAGAATAATAAGAAAGGACGCACACGCATTTCATCCCGTAATGAAGGAGGGAGATTAGCCTGTGTTTGCCCCGTGAAGTCCGACTGCATGTTAATTTAATTCTGCTGTTTGAAAATATGTGATGCAAATGAAAGTTCCTTTGAAGCAGACACATTACTTCCTCTCATGCCGGAGACTTTAAACTCCGACGGTGCATATCTGATGAGTCCAGCCTGTGTTTAGAATATAAATCTTTTTCTCCTTCAACTACCAACTCAGACGCACAAACGTCAAACGTCAAAAAAAAAAATGTTTATTTCATCACAATGGGAATACTCCATCTTATTAATTACACATTATTCAAATATATAATTATAAAAAACTATTTAAGATTCAAGATAAAGTTTATTGAAATTCTACAACACAAGACAGCAGTTCTCCAAACTACACCCACAAAATCATTAGAAACTAGTGAATAAATAAGTAAAAATAGAGTGTCATAGTCAAAGGAAAAGAAGCTGCTCTGTAGTCTGATGGTACGATAGCAGATACTTCTGTATACTTTGTGTAGCGGGTGTATTAATAAAAATACATTTTAAAAACCTTCACATTGATCGATTCAACACTTCTACAAGTAAATAGCAGGAATTGTTTTTTCTTTTTGTAGCGAGGCAGTCGGGAGGGAGCAGAGGTCCGAGCGGTGGTTTGGATTTGGCAAAGCTAACCGTCATTTAGAAAACTGGAGCTGGTGTCTGATCCACTATTTAAAATATCCATAATATCCAATCTTCATCATAATGTTGTTTCCGTATGTAGCTGTTGTAGCGTGTGAACAGTTTGTAATAGTGTGTTACAGTTGAAATGATCCAGTATCAGTGTTCTTGGCTGATGATGGAAGTCCATCGGGGGATTTCTTGGAATAATAATGTAAACTTGAAAATGTAATTCCACATTAGCCTTGTAATTTGTGTTATTTGAGAGAAAATTAAAAAGCAATGCTGAATAGTTTCATGTACGGTTTTGCTACACGATGCACAAAAAGCAAACGATGGTGCTTTGACACAACAGATTTCTGCCCTGGAGTCCCCTGATAGGCTTAATTAAGCGAACCATCACTCAGATAAATCTGACAGCACAGTCGCTGCCATGTGTTCAGCTGAGCGGCCGGTCCGTCTGCCTGCTGACCAGTCGGACCTTTAAAGCGCCGACCCCGCTGTCCATCAGCCTGCCGGTAGCTGCTTTGTCCACATTGTGCCTCTGCTGTGTGCAGCTTCACCCCCTTATCACCTTCTCTGCCTCTGTCTGTCTCTGTCTCTCTGCAGCCCCAGGTCCACGTCACACCATAACAGGATTCATCTAAGTCAAGGGTTAGATAAAGAGCAGTGGGAGGGACTGAAATAAAAGAGGAGAGAATCCTCTTTTTCATCTCAGCCTCTCGCTGTCTCTCTGTCTCTATAAGTGCTTGTAGACTGTGATGGAGCGTTGGGTCTGCGCCGCAGGTCTCGGCCCCAGCCAACCACTGCTCTAATCCTGTTTCCTCTTTCACACGCTCTGTGATCGACTACTTTGGTGCTCGTTCATGCTCTGAAATAGTCTGTATGAGCTATTTCATGCATGTTGCGCCATGTTGTCTGCCTGCTTGTCTGCTTGCGCCTTCAGTGGCAGGACACGAGGTGAGATAGTGAGCGAGCGAGCGAGTGTGTTGGTCAGCGGGTCCAGCAGAAGGGATAGTGATGATATATGGGCGACACACACACCCCAGAGGTCGTTGTGGGAGCATGGTGCATTACCGTGATTGAAGCCGATAATGCACCAACAGACTCCGTGCTGTGCCCCTTCTAACCCAATCACAGCTTTGCTGATGGCGAGCCCCGCCATCTGTGCTTCTTTGATTGGATGGGGGAGTGATGGATGTGCACTTGAACCTATTCCAGTGAGTTATTGTGGCCCACTGTAGTCTTTAAGACAAGACCCTGTGGTCATTTTTCAACTGCGGACGCCAGTTTGTCGTACTGTCCGGTCTTATCCCGCTTTCATTGACTCCTTGATGCAAAGCTGAAATGCAATTACAGTGTTTCACAGTCGGGGGCGGGTGTATGGGAGTCATTTCCTCTCGTCTCCCACGAGTCCTGATATGCTCCATAATCATTCAGATAAACTGACAGCAGAATGAATCGCAAACGAAGCTACAGGTGACAGAATTAGACTTTTTGGGAAGTCTGGCAGTGCTAACTGGAACTGAATCGAAACATACCAATGGAAGCAAAGCTGTGGAAATCAGTCTTAATGAGATTGCTCAAGGCTGATGAAAAGTGCCAAGAACATGAATAAAAACAGCTTGTGGAGACACGAGACGAGATCTGTGTATCGTTTGAATGTTTTCAGTGCTGGTGCCGATACGATTGAGATAATTTATTCTCTTTTTATACCAGAATTCTAACTTTTCTATATTTTCTCACAAGCCTCTTTTTTTATTTTTATACTCGCTACATGTTTTATGTTTACTTCATCATATTTGTAGGACGGTGACCAAACAACCCATCATTTGTTTGTGAAATCAAACCTTTTCCATTTGAGTCCAAGTGACATAAAAATGCTGTTACTTTGAAAGACAATAGTTTATCTGTCACTTACACAATTTATATTATCCAAAGAATAAATAAGGCAGAGTACAAATATGCCAAAGCATTCAATGTGGAGCTGTTGGTATTTACATTAGTGCTGTGGACACATTTAAACAATCAAACCACAGTTTTATACCCTGCACAGAACATTAAGTGTCATAAAGCAGACGCTTATCGTACTGCACACCATGTTCTGATGTTTTTAATACAAGGGCATGAAGCGGATTCAGCCAACGCACAGGCAACAGTTCAACACTTTAGTTCCTCACTGTGTGAGTACAACTTGACATCCTTAAGTTAAGTCCAGAGAGTAAGCCAGAGAGTACATTATTTAACTTGGGAGAAGTTCAACAAAAATAATTGCAGGTCAAGGTCAACTCGCTCGACTTCATCACTGTTACCGCACAATATTGAAACCCTGATTTTTGACTGATCACACAGCTGCACCGGCCACTCGAAGTCACCATCCATTATCACTCCAGCATCCACTTGTTGGCTGCACCAGTAAACTTCCAGATGGACTCTGGACCCTTCCCTCTTTCAGTTTCCACTTCACTTCCATCGACTCCCACATCTGCTGGATTGCAAATGAGGTGCCAGACGAGCGAGGAGGAGGAGGAGGATTCCACATTGTAACTGCGCTTAACGTGGAGGCTTTGAGTAGCAGCAAGAGGAAGATGTTTAAAAAAAGAAGACAAGGACTTTAAATTTCACAGCATGGTGACGTTTACCGACCCGGTGCAGTGAGTCTGCTGCTGTCCGTGTCCGTAATTCTGTCCATTCAACGCTGTTTCCCCCTGCTGACAACAAACAGCCTCACTTCCTGCCGCTCCAAATGAGCCATGCTTCCATTTCTGCTTGTGTGTGCATCTCATTGAGCGAGTGTGTGTGTGGATTATTTATCCTTAGCATATGAGTGTCCCAGTGTGTGAGAGTGTCTGTGTAATACGTACTGCAGAGAATAGTAGAAACATCGCTCCAGTAACTTGCTGCATAATTCTCAGTGCCAGGGGAGACTCGCCTGGTTGGTTCATTTCTATGGAGAGATGTCTCCCAGTGTTTGAAGAGTCTAAAATAGAACAGTACAAAGCATGTCAGGGAAAAAAAAAAAAAATCTGTATTCCCGCCACACACTCTGCACTGCAACAGGGGAATAGCTGCTAGTCTGTCTGCCTGACTGACTTGACTAATATTTTTTGCAACCCACAAAAAATAAAAATAATGGGAGGGACTTTTATCTTTGAAGTGGTTGTAGTCAGAGATTTGAGAGTCTCAAATCTTTCTCCCGCTCAATGCACAGAGGAGGCAGCGCCTTCCACTCTGCATGCGACGAGTCCGCTGAACCAACTGTGTCAGTCCCCGGTCTTTCCATGAATCCCAGGAAAAGACAGAAACAAAGGGATAGGATGGAGTCATGCGGCTCAGCAGAAACATAACAGGAAGAGGCTTTAATAATCTCTGTTGTATCAACATACATCTGAAATTAAATATTCACCCACTGTCACAACAAGCTTCTATATAGTTTTTTTGTTTTTGTTTGATTACCTTCATTAAATTTCATATATATATACTGCTCTTGAAGGTAAATCTGGCATGTTCATGTTCTTATCTGCAGTACGTTGTGCCGGCGACAGAAAACATCTCATGACATATTCTGTATACTTGGAGTCTTTAAATAAGACGTATACCGTTGGAAGAAATACTTAATTTAACTTTCATAACTCACCTTAGCTTCGCAGAACATTATGATGGGACTTTGAGGATCTGCAGTGGTGGTTCGCAGCGGTGGAAGTGAGAGAGATTGAGTGAACTGATTTTTCATACCCGCTGTTTCAAAGACCTCTCAGTCCTTTATCACCATATAGCATAAAGGTACAATCGTTCTTTTCGTTATCTCGGAAGTTTAAAAAAAAATGAAAATTTCACTCACTCTTATGTAGTTTTACTTTGCATTTTCACTGAAGATCCTGATACAAGAATTGAGAGAATGCCAACATTGAATGTAGTCTGAGCAATACAAGGAGAAAGAAGGAGGACGAAGAGTGAAAAGAGTGGAGGAGTGTTGTTTGCTGCAGAGTGGAGGTCAACACCGCTTGAATATAACCTTTTAAAGAAATGACGACCTGTATGTGCCCAGATACTCCCAGCATCCTTCCTGCTCCTCAATCCTATAACAAGGGCCAGAGGTGAAGACGTCCTTCCAATCAGAACATGTCTGTGTACAGCACAGTATGTCCAGTGTGGCAGAGCTGCAGACAAAACCAGCATCTTACAATCCTCACATGGATGAAGCCTTCAAACCACAGTCACCTCTGACTGCACTGCATGTGGTTGGTAAAAGTTGCTGCAGTGTTTGTGAAGCACTTTTCATGCTGCAAATCTTCACAGCTGTCATTTTATCAGGGGGAAAATAACATTTCCACTGATTTCCTGACATTCTTACTTCTGTCCAACATGACATGTAATCAAGCCTGTTTAAGTCAGTACACATTATATGATGGATCTATTAACCAAGCTGTCACAATAAGAACATTTGATTGATCACAGTGTGGTAACTGCACCCGTAAATACATTAACCTCTGTGTATTACACAGTGCAGCGGGATGAATTAATGGGATGAATCCCTTAATTAGTTTTTTCACAATGTATAAAAACATCTATTTTTCTAAAGATGTGTGAATAAAAAAAAAAAAAGAACACTTTATTTTGCTCCTGTTGCATTTTTACTCTCTTTGTATTCATGTTTCACATCAATATACCATTAATAGTATCACAATGTCAAAAAGTAGTGAAAGTAGTGAATTAACGCAGCTAAAATGCCATAAATCATAAAACAAGAATACAAGGAGTCATATAATAGTGACTCCGGTAAGTAAATATTTTGTCCCACCTCTTCGTCACGCCTTGCAGGTGATAGCATCAGCACAACCTTCCTATTCCTGGTTACATCTCCTCTTCACAGTCACGAGAGCCGCCTGACTCGACCCTGAAAAATGACATCACCGTCCAGGCTTACAGCATCGAAGACGCTGTCATGATGGAAGAGTGTTTGCACCTTAGAGCGTCCATTATCTGGCCATTCAAAGGAATCCTGTCACCTAATGGCTGCCTGTGCCGTGTGTTGACTTGTGTTGGTAAACCAGCAGCACACACTGCTCAGTGCACACTGGAGGTTACCAGACGGATGCAGAAAGCTTCAAGTGCTCTCTTTTCATATATAAGCCTTGTGAAACAGCTGGGCTCCTATTGAGAGTGAAAATACAAACACCTCCTTGCATGACGCCCCTCGTGTTGTATTCTTTTTTCCCGGCACATGTTCCTTGTGTCCTGACTTATTCATCATGCTTCCTTCCATATTTTGCTCGCATGAGGCCAAGCCCGATCCTTTAACAAGGACCAAAGGTGACGACCTGTGCCGTCTTTTATTATCCGCAATACAATCAGCGCACGTCAGGGTGAAATGCAGTGTGTGTGTGTGTGTGTGTGTGTGTGTGTGTGTGTGTGTGTGTGTGTGTGTGTGTGTGTGTGTGTGTGTGTGTGTGTGTGTGTGTGTGTGTGTGTTTCATATAAATGTGGAAAGACTGGAGAGGTTCTGGAGGAGACGTGAGCAGGTAAGAAAAGTGAAGGACAAGATATGAGAGCCGAAGGAGGTCTGAAGAGAAGAGTGGGGAGTAGAATGGTTGCCAGGGTGACGGTCAGGGTTGTGACCCCTTATGTCAATCCCCCCATTTGGAGCATATTGCAGAGTAAGAGGATTGGATTTTTATGGAGATGGATTTCATCTGCTGGAAAGCTCTTTCTCTCTCTCTCACCTCCTCTACCTGCTCTGCCTCTCGCTCTGACTTTTTTTCTTATTTTTTGCCTTCTTGTGATTCCATGTGTGATTTCTCAGCTGACTGGAATCCTCTCCTCTCCTCTCCTCTCCTCTCCT
>CAEMYA010000138.1:886959-917905 GCA_903131615.1 Diplodus sargus | reverse complement strand
TTTTTTTTTTTTTTTTTTCACTTCGACTTTTCCATCTTACACGTGCGTCTTCTTCTCTGCATATTGCTTTGTTCTCCAGGCAGTCGTTGTGGCACGGGCACACTCTAACCTTTTGTATTCCTCTGTTTGCATTAAAGCATCCAGGGAGACGAGAAGGGAGGCAAATCGCTGGAACGCTCCAGCAAATCTCAGCCAATTAGCTGCGTTGCGTCACGGCGCTCAATGCCAACAGCTAGTGACATTTCACTCGAACCGCACACATGCATGCAGGGACACACATGTGCGCACGTACACATGCACGTAAAGGTGCCAGGAGGTATTCCCACCCACACACACAGTCACATGCTGGACTGAACCCGCTCTTCTGAGGTGCATACATATGTCCAATACATATGCAATGAAGTCTGTGTGTCAGTACACACATGAGTGTTTAAGAAAGGATTAAGAATTCATGTGGTTACTGTTTAGCGGTGTGGCTCATATCAGAGACGGCTGTGAGCTGCAAGGCTGGTTGGTCTGAACTGGCTCTGTGTCAGTTGTTGGTGTGTGTGTGTGTGTGTGTGTGTGTGTGTGTGTGTGTTTGAGAGAGAGAGTTTCTGAGCGCCTTATCAGTCTGTGGGAGCGGAGTGTGTGATGTGTTGAGGCCGGGGTCACAGTGGAAGGAGTCGCCTGGTTATCAGCGTCCATACACACTGCGAGACGAGGAATGGGAAGACACACAGGACGGAAGGTGACGGCAGAGAAGAGACGGTGTACATGCTTGGAACAAAAGCGTAATCGTAACACCTCGGGTTTACTTACAGCAAATAAAGGCATTCTGGAGCTGAGTGGCAGCGGTGTGCTCCAGTCAGCGTAACGCCAGTGCTGCAAAAAGAACAACTTACTTCGCTGGGTACAGCTGAATATAGTGCGTTTTTTTTTCCCCCATTTGTAGCCACTCAGAGTAATCATTGGTTGAACCGCGGTGCCAGGTAGGTTAATCAGTAATGTTAAACAATGAAGACAAACACCTCCAGCTCCCTCTTCCTGTCTGTAAATATACAACTTAATTTCAAAAAGAACAAAATGAAGGCAACATATCACGAGACACTGATTTTGTTATGTTGACAGTAATCTAACAATCAAATGTAGGAAAGATTACAGGTCAATTTGTAAATGTGCCTTTCACTGATGTAAGGATTCTGTAATGATATTAATAATAAATGGCTCCCAATCTTTGGTTTTACTGAAGGGCAGGAACATATTTCCATCCGTTAACTATCTCTCATCTAAAAGTTCTAGTTGGTGACAAAGTGGGTTTTTGAAAATCAACTTTATCACATCCCTCGTCAAAACCTGAACCTGTTTGGATCCACTTTTAATACAGTTTTTGTGCAGCACAGACCTCAGGAGAAGGTGCTCGTCTGCCCAGTGTCAGTTTGGTCTGTTTACAGTAATAACATCACCCTCTTACATGGAACATCCTGCTTTTTGAAACGGTTGAGAGAAAAGAAATGAGCGAAAGATTGTGTCTGAGTATGAAGCAGAGGGAGATAAAGTGCAGTCATGGAGACTCACAGAGAAGAAATGGAGGAGGATAGAGAGACGGGGGAGGGCCAGTTGAAATTGGGGACAAGTGTAAGGCGAGGAGGAGGACGAGGAGGAGGAGGAGAGACCGGAGAGGAGAAGCGTTACTTCAAAATATAACACTGAGCTCCTCCTGAGAAAGCAAGTCGAGATGGAGGGAGAGAGGAGAGAGGAGTGGCTCAGTATAACAGATGAAGTGTGTATACCTGATGAATTGAATGACATCTGCTGGGTATCAGGACAGATACTTTCCCCATAAAGTACAGTGTTAGAAATGTTCATCAGTGAACGTTGACCCTCAGAAAACCTGCATCTTTTCACCTCCGCCTCCTCCCGGACCTTGAACACACTTGCAGTGCTTTATCTTCCCACTGTCTAGACAGTGGACTCTAAATAAAACAACTTTGCTGCTCCAGTCAGATCCTCTTCACTTCCTTTCATATTTTTTTTTAGAATTCAAGCATATGAGAGAAACAGGTAGAGAAACAACACAAAGAAGAATAAAAGCGTCTCGGCTAAATGGAATAGAGTCAGTGACCGAGGCTGGAGGAGGAGGAAGCACCAGGCGGGCCGACGCACAGAAATCTGACAGAAAACTGCATCACAGAAGGTTGTTATGTGAACACGCTCCATACGATGCCATGTTATTTTCTACTTATGCTACTTGCATCAGTCGGTGTATTCACGGTTTAGTGTTTTTGTAACGATGTAGAACAGAGCAGTCGTGTGGAGGAGAATGAAGTTCAGCTTGTGGTGACAGCTGAAGGTGAGTTTAGTTGTTTTCAGTGAAATTCAATTTGCAGGAAAAGTCAGTTTGACATGATACAAAACACGAAGGAACAAAGAGCCGAAGCCAAAAAAAAACCCAAAACTAAGTGATGCAGAATTATTGTAAATGTGAAATGTTAATGTTAGGAAAGGAAGCTGTTGTTCAGGTCAACATGCTGAATGCAATGACTGGAGTCAACCGATGGCATTCAACTTCATGAAGAAAATGAGGGCATAGAATGATTTTTATTTGCATTTCTTACAATAAGATTGATGAATATTTTGCAGTTATATTCAGGTACAAACGTCTGACTGGCGGTAATAAACCTGCGTTTCTAACACTGCGAGTCTCCAGTGAAGCTGCTGTAAAACGGCTGTGAATAACTCTGTAATTGTGCTCCGGTGACACACCAAATGCTTTCTTGGCCAAAGTGTGCAGCTCCTCATCGGGAGCAGCGAGCTCAACAGAATTACTCGCCTCGAAAAAGTAAAAATTCATGAATTTATTGATTTTTCATTTTCCGTCCGTTCGAAGCGGAATGTGTGAAAAGCTCTCTCTCTCTCTCTCTCTCTCTCTCTCTCTCTCTCTCTCTCTCTCCAAGAACGGAGAGATCATATCAGCGAAGAGGACGAGCTGCTTCACCAATGGCATTTCTGGAGGAACGGCATGTTTCCTTTATTATTTGGCCTCACAAAATCAAGCTAATTCACGAGAGGAGGAAGGAGGTCTGGTTAAAACGGTCAGGAACATAATGTCAGTGCAGTTGTTGAGTGAGAGAAAAAACCCTGTGATGGTCCTGAAACGATGGCACTTCCTGTTGTTTGAAGCTCGAGTGGACGCTTGATCGTTCTCTCGGTGCATCCCACGTTGCCGAGGTTGTTCACAAATGCATGAGGAGATATAAATAGCCGCGTATGTTTGCTTCCTAATGCAGGAGTGATCCTCTGTTGCTGTTTTTACAGGGCTCGAAAAGTGCTGAGTAGTTGTTGATGCCGCCCACTTTGTGTCTGACATCCAAACAGTTTTGCGCAGCTGGACATCTAAACTCTGCTCAGACTCTCCCAGCTCTGTTTTCGTTGGATGTGCTGATAAATTGCATACAGCTGTTGTGCAGTACTGTATAAATATAAATATGTACTGTATGAATATGTTTCTGAACACCGAGATGTGTATTTGTACTTATAGCAACTCCTTTTAAAGTCCTGGCAATCAACCTGATATTCAGAGCTGTGTGGGTGTTCAGCCTCCCTGTACGCAGTGTGGAATCCTCCAGCTGTAGTATCTGTTCACATGACTACTTACTGCGGTCTCGACTGAAGTGTCGTTCACCGCTAATTGAACCTCGGTCCAGATATACTTAAATACTTTTTTCTGAGTTGCCTTCCTCATTTCATCCCGTCGCTGCTTTACATGTCGTTCAGCCCAAACTTTTCCATTACAAGCCAGCGGTGCTGCTGCTGTACGTCTGCTTGAGCTTGAACCGAGCTGCTGTCCAGATCGTTGAGCTTCCTCTCCCTGACCTGTGGAAACACGTCCTCAGCTTGCGGCGCTGAAAGCACTCTCCTCTGCCTCTGGATCCGACCTGCGTTGGCTTTCTGCGGTAGCTTCCTGCAGCCTCTCCTGCTCGCTAGCATCACTGCTACCCACATACGCCGTCATCACCACCCTGACTCACTGAGGAGCATCATGCTGTGGATTTTTGACAACTGTCCTGTGCAGTTGCAGACTTCTGATCCTCTCTGACTCAGTGTGCTGGCTCTTGGCGGTTTGGTCCTTATTTTTGCCTGTTTACATGACGTCCTGTTTACCCAGCAAGCTCTTCGCTCAGTGTACTAACTCTAACAGTTAGATTTATGTGTTTTTTAAAAATTTGATCTGATGTTATTACGTTTTGTGTTAAACTGCGTGAGGTAACGGATCAGCGCAAATGATATAGGTACTGGAACACAGGCAGGCAAAAACCTGGAGGTAACAGGACCCGGCACAAATTAAACCCTGGAGAGTGCCGGGCTGCAGAGAGCAGAGTAAAATAAGTCAAACCTGAACTTTTTTCTGTTATCAAAGAGTGTGCTGTAGCTGACATTCTGATTAGATCTCACATACCATGGTTATTTTCCAGCCCAGAGGCAGTGCCTGGGATGTGTGTGTGTCTGTGTGTGTGTGTGTTTTGGTATGTGTGTGTGTGAGTCTCATGCATCAGATGCTCCACTGAGCCAGGATTGGGCGTGTGGCCTTTTTGATGAGCAGAGAGATTGTTATATCCTCAAACGCCAGAAAGATGGAGCTGTCCTTCATCTTCTAACAGGTGGCGAAGAAGCTCTCGCTACGACGCCGGTCAGTGTGTGTGTGTGTGTGTGTGTGTGTGTGTGTGTGTGTGTGTGTGTGTGTGTGTGCAAACATTGTGAGGGATGTTAAAAGGTTTTCAGCTCAGGTCCTTAAACACTTTGTTACTGTCTAAAGACACTTTGGCTCTCTTACCTCTCCCTCCTCTCCTTTATATAAAACTTGAATTGATAAATTGTAGACGAGGTGAACTGGACACTTTGATGCTTTATTTTTTATGACGGATGGCAAAGAGTCGTGCTTGCTTGCATAATTACTTTCTAATTGCTGTGTTTCAGCAAATGACATTTTAATCAGTGACACACTGCTGCAAGTATTACTGAGAAGATACACGGACTGTGGTGAAGAATCGCATGCTGATGAAGGAAATTGCAAAACCATGTAAGACGGAACGCTGCAGTGAAAACAGAGAAAGACCAACATGAAATAAATACAATTTATATTTCTGATTAAATGTGAATGAATTGATTGTTATATTTTGAGGTTTCGGCACGAACACGTCCTGATTTATGACAAACTGAACTGTTGAACAAGCTCATTGAGAAGGTCACCTTGAGCCTCTGCTGAGCCCGAGGGACAAACAGAAGTGACGGCTTCAGAGTTCAATGATCTTGTTGGGATCTGGGGATTTAAAAGGTCAGATAAGTGAGAGGGAGCCAATCCTTGAAGTGCTTTTAAAACAAATACTTAAACTTTTAGTCCGAACTCTTAAACTGACGGGGAGCCTTCGGAAGTCTATACTTCATTCTGAAGTCCACACTCTGTGCCTCCTCTTCACCTTTTACATGTGTGCACACCTGTGCTGAACTGAGATTTCAGGTGGGCATGAAGTAAAATGCTCCCCTTCATTAGTTGGACGTTAAAAAAATACTTTAAATGTGCAACTTTGCTACAAAATCATCTTCACAGTGAAGCTAAAGCGTCCAAAATGAAGTGACAATAAACAAAAGGTCTTCTTCAGTGACACTCATTTATTAATTAAACGTTTCTGTTAATCCCAGCACTGGCTGCAAATAGGATGCAGAAACACTTTCCTCGTGACCACGCTGTGAACTCTCGGTGAATTCAGAACTCCACTGATTAGTTAAGTTTTTTCCCGTCGTTCATATAGGACACAGAATCGTGCCGCGTCTGAGGGGTGTTCGCCTGCCAAAGCAGCTAATTCAACTGACAGACATAAAATCCTAAAAGACTTCTAACACGATTACCACAGGCTGGTGGTTAGTATTAATTTCAAGCTCCACTTGCGGTATTTTGATATTTAATATGTGTGATGGCTGCCAGAAAATTTCCCAAGTCAACAGGCTTCCGTAACATGACAGTCTAACAAGCAGCAGAGCCGAGGATCAGACGGAGCAGCCTGTTGACACTCTCTGGCTGCTCCGGTAATAAAGGCGAATGATGGCGAACAGCAAGACGCAATTTTAGCTCGGCGATGGAAAATAAAGCTGTGTAATGAAAGCACAGATGTAATCTGTACACTGTCTGCAGAGGGAGAGGAGAGACAGCGGAAGAAAGATAGAGGCAGAGGGAGAGAGGCATTACTCGCAGATCGATAGAAGAGATGAAAAAATGTGTTAATAGCGCAGTTTTTGGGTGACAGGGAGGAGTGTTGCTTTTATAGCTTTTTCTGTTGGAATGCATGAGTCATCAGAACAGTTTTTTTTTTATCCTCCCTGTTTGTCACTTTCTTCCTTCCTCTGGATGGAGTTCATGAAACGCTGCAAACCTCACATCTTATCAGGACTCTAATTCAGTATCAGTTCGATCAAACAACATACCGGTGACACACGGAGCTGATTACACAGACAAATTACACTCAGATTAAATTTGTGTATCCGCTCGACACTTATCAGCTCTGTGAGCCAATTAAACCCCTCATCACATGACACCATATACACTGTTGATCCAGATTCATGAGTTTTTGATAACTATAATGGCTCCAGTTCACTGTATAAAGCAAACGTCTCCATCCAAAAGTAGTTATATTCAAGAAGAGCCCCGATATGGAGGACGAGACGCTGCCACAATATAACATAAATAAAGAAATGGCTCAAGAAATTAGTTAACATGGGATGAAATGCACCAAAAATAGTGTTTACAATAAATGTAGTCATTAATTAATGTATAAAATGTGTAAAATTGATATTTGCTTCAGTCTATTTATGGGGAAATGCAAAGAGGAAAGAGTACAGAAATTAATACAGACAATGTAAGTAAATAAATGAATAAGACGTTTAGTAGAAGTTTAATTTGTAAAGTAGATAAATAAGTGAATAATATAAGGGTTAGTAAAGACAGTGTTTAGTCATTTAAAATTATATAAAAAATATATTTAATCGCATATTAATTTATTTATTGACGTCTTGGTTTCATATTTCGGCAGTTTCAGTCCTCCATACTCAATAATCAGTAAGACTTGACAGTTCACACATTATCTTGCATCTGACACCCTTTCAATGATGATGATGATGATGATGATGATGATGTCACACCCTGCGATCAGAGCTGTCGACTGGCTTCATGACATATTAACACACAGACCTGATTGAGACTGAATACATCTTTGGATTCAGCCCGAGTGAGATCCCAGGAAGAGTCTGCGAGCAAATTCTATAAATAGGTTTCATCACGTCAGCTTTTGATTGAGCAAAAAACATCCACATATAATATATTGTCAGGGAGAACAGACCCACAGCACACCTCTGCAGTGGGTTAGATTTATAAGTTGTCCCGTTTAAATTTAAAAAAAAGGATGAATTCAGCTAAATCATCATTCTTCTGTTGATCAGAAGACTCGCTGTGGTGATTTAAAGGTAGAATATTTGGAAGTGACCCGTCCTCTGCTTGTTTTTGTCTGATCTGTACATGTATTGTCTGGTGTCATGTTGCATTACACTGCAGAGAGGCAGATTACATCATTATTTACACACCTCCCTCCATCCATTATTTTGTTCTCCTTGACTTTCCCCACATCGTCGTTTGCTCCTGTGTCTGCGCGCCGTGTCCTTCCCCTCGCTCGCTTTGCTTTTAGTAGCAATATATGGGTCAGTCAGCTATGATGAATTAAAACTGTGTGCATGTGTGATATATTGCAACATCGTGTGTGTGTGTGTGTGTGTGTGTGTGTGGTATGTGTTTGATATATTAAAACAGTGCGTGCGCTGCATCCATCTCAGGCAGCCATTCTGTGGCGGCAATAAATCACCATCAGTTTCAGCGTCACATCCAGGAAACCTGACAGGAGATGCTACAGTACAGCGCCAGGACGCAGAGTGTGTGTGTGTGTGTGTGTGTGTGTGTGTGTGTGTGTGTGTGTGTGTGTGTGTGTGTGTGTGTGTGTGTGTGTGTGTGTGTGAGGTGGCCACAAGCTGATATGCTAATACTGTAAACCTCACTAAGGAAGAGGTAGAACGTGAGCTAAATGTTCAACATTTACTAGCAAGGCACAAATTAATGACAAAATTCTGAGTTCTAACTATTTTCTTGTATCATTCTTGAAGATCTTAGTTACACAGAAGTACTGACAGTTGATGGATTTCATTGGTCTTGAATTGACAGATTGTAGCCTTGTGATGGAGCCAGTAGAGATATTAGGTTGAGTAACACAGTAGATTTTAAAATACGACGGCGTGTCGTCTCCGGAGATTTGAAGAAACGCTTCATTGTAACAACGACTGTTGAAGAGAATCATTAAGAAAGACTGAGGAAGACTTGAAATGATCAGACAGAGAACACATTTACATAAAGAGGATTCCAACAAAGTTCGCAAGGAACCGTCTTCTGTTTGACTTTAATCTTTTTAAAGCTCTGGTAGAACAGAAGAGAATAAGGTTTTTAACTTGGTCGGGTGGAAGAACAATCTTAAAACCTTTACAGGAGACAAAGATAGAAACAAAAACTGCTGAGTAGAATTTCAGAAAAAAAGTCCCTGCAGATTATTTCAGTGAGGAAACAGAGAGAGAGAATAATGCATGAGGGAGATAAAGGAAGAAACTGGGGTGAATTTTTGGGGTGAATTCTCAACTTGAAAATTGTTGTGGATGATTTGGACAAAATCTTAATTGAATTATCACTAGTTTTTTTTTTAACGTTGCTAATATAAGCGTGGCACAAATCATGCAGATAATGAGCATGTCTTGGAATGAAAAGCTTAATTTGTTGTTTCTTTTAAATGTTTTAGTACATGTAGAATGTTATATGTGTGCATGTTCAGATTAAAAGTGAAAGCTTTTTTTTTTTTTGGCTAATGAAATTGATGTTATGCCTTACAAAAACAACTTATAATTTTCAGATTCATTCAATAATTCAGTATTTCCTGATTTTTTTTGTCAATCCTGGTTTGAAGTAAAAATTGTGTCAGTTGAATTCAGGGGAAAACTGCTTCATGAAGCATATTAAGAAACAACCCACGCTGACTAGAGCTGCGAGCAGAGCCGGCATCTTAATACACAAATACAAGAAACATCGACTTTAATGTCAAGACACACAGCTCATAGGCACAAATAAGACAGGTGTGCACATCAGCCTCATCAGGAGGATTGAACACGAGGGAACACAAGTATGGTTTAGCTTCAGCAGTAGAGGGAAGTTGGAAACAGAAAAAAAATGCTTTCACATCTACATTAATTTAAACCTGGAATCAAATGTTTTTTCTGACACTTTCACAAAGGTGACAAGGTTCCCAAGTTACAGTGCCACACTGTTTCTCATCAGTGATCGACATTATACGCTGTGGTTATATTGTTC
Source organism: Diplodus sargus (assembly GCA_903131615.1). Taxonomy (NCBI): domain Eukaryota; kingdom Metazoa; phylum Chordata; class Actinopteri; order Spariformes; family Sparidae; genus Diplodus; species Diplodus sargus. The sequence continues at coordinate 908,478 of CAEMYA010000138.1, read as the reverse complement.
AGCTCTGACTGAATCTGCAGCTCGTCTCCATGGCAAACTGAATTGAATTATAAATTCTGTCATGTTATGTTTCCACGTGAACTCCGGCTGCTCGTACGGTTCTAAGATGGAAATAAATGTGATCCATTAATGCCGGATAACGTCTTGTTGCTCAGTCAGGACGGAGCCGCTGGTGTCGGGTCGCGTGCGCTTGTCACCGGCCCAATTTCAAAAAGAGCTAAAACCTTAAACAGTGAAGAGAATAATACCATCCAGCACAATACAAGGAGACGCTAATCCATGCTTTAGTGTACAAATTGTACACAAAACGTCAAAGACATCCTCTAATCTGAGAATGGCTTTCCAATCCAGTAAAAAGGGTCACACACACACACACACACACACACACACACACACACACACACACACACACACACACATAGGAACAACTCAACACCTGGTCTGTATGAGATGGCAGTTGGTCACAGATGTGCCCATCTGGCCTCCACTTTCAGTGTGTGTGTACATGTGTTTACCCTCATGCCTGTGTGTGTGTGTGTGTGTGTGTGTGTGTGTGTGTGTCAGTGCCCTAAAAGAACAGTGAGTCCCAGTGAGAGCAGGATCACTCCACGTTAGAAAACACCTGGGGGCTGGATTGGGGAGTACAAGCATTTGAGCTCAAACAAAAAAAAGCCCTGAGATGAGATTGTGTTGTTGTGGGGGTCAGCGGTGTTCGGGAGAGAGATAAAGAACAGTCGGATAGAGATATAAACACGGTGGAGAGAGACAGAGGGAGGTTTTTTTTTTTTTTGTTGGGGAAAACATGAAGCAGGTGAACTTCAGTGTACATGTGAACTGTAAAAGAAATGATTGGATGCGGGGCTGTGAAGGATCACTGAGGTCACGTGTGTTGTCATGGGATTATGAAACTACCTGAATAATAATTTACAATCACAGATGACTTTGAAGGCTTTCAGTCATTCTGATGAGGGTCCTTTTCATAACACTGAACATTTTCCAAAGGTACTGGTGTGATACATAGATGTAGATTAAAGGGTAATTCCACCAATTTCTTCCAAGAACTACTGCGGATGTGAATGGAAGTAGTTTTAAAAGCATGCTGTGACTCCAGAGGAAGCTGCCTGCAATCTGATAAACTCCTGTGATGTCAGTCACAAACTGGCGCCTACATCACCTGCAAGTCGAATCAGCCACTGAGTGACTGATGGCATTGTACGAAATTACATGCAGCCTCCTCTGGAGCCATTTTGTTTCACTTAAACAGAAGTACTCCCCGAGATCTGTAAACACTTAAATGTATACAATCAGTGGACTTACCCTTTAAAGAATGTACATCCTGTCTTGTTAAATATAATTCCTATAATCTTGGGTCAGATTGCCAGAGTGCTAGTTCAGACTCTCTCTGACTCCCATTTGAAGTGAATTAGCTCATATGCTGGCTGTAAGCTAATGTTGCTACCTGCTGCTACCTGCTGCTACCTGCTGCTACCTGCTGCTACCTGCTGCTACCTGCTGCTCAGTTTGGGTCACAGCTGTCATTTGGCTTCAGGTGTAATAAGCAGCGACCTGCTGGACAAAAATGAGCAGCGCCTAACGTTACAGTAGCTTGTTTCTATGGCTCATGGTAATATGTTCCCATAAACTCGGCCTCATTTGCTGCTGTTCATTTTAGTCTGGCAGCAAACCAGCTGGCCTCCAATCGGTGCCGCCCCTCCTGCCAGGGGAATCAGAATAGTAACCCCCTTCTGTGCAGCTCTATGGTCTTTATTACGCTCCTGTCTGTCTGCACACCGTCTCTTATTCCGTGCTTTTGGTACCGTTCCCTTCCTTCGTCCTTCTACTCCTTGTAACCAGGCCACGAGCACCTTCTCCCCTCCAGCCTCCTCCCAGCCTGTTCTCCTTTAACTCCTCTTCCTCCTCATTCTCTTAATTTGTTTCCACGCTGCAAATCCCTTCCTCTTTTCTCTCTGTTGTCTTTCTTATCTCTCCTCACTCCCCTCTCCCTTTTTAACCTCCATCCATTCTCCCTTCTGTCGTTGCGCTCCGTTCGAGGTCGACCCCTCCGTCTGTCTCTGGCTCGGCGGAGGTGGTGGAGGAGGAGGAGGAGGAGGAGGAGGGTGGCGCTGACTCGCCCTCCTCCTCTCGTTATCTCATTAAGATGGCTGTCAGAGCGCACTGCAATTACCGGAGTCGCCACGCCACTGCTCCGCCTCCGCCTCTGCCTCTGAGTGTGCCTGCATGACTGTATGCGTACAATATGGCTGTGATGGGATTATGGGAATATTGTGATAACAGTATGTTATCTTGGAATCCTTTGCGTAGGATTTTATATTTCTCGACACTTTTGCTAAATCGTAGTGGACCATCAGAGCTGTAACGATTTAATGTGAAGTAATACTGAAGTATGCTTCTAGCTGAACGTTGATGCATCTGGATTATATAAAGAATAACCAGGACTATCGGTCATTTTCATCCATCAGTTTGTTTTTTTCTTCCTCTCGATGATCTTACGCTGGTGTGCCTTACTGACTTTTGAACCGAAGCTGCACTGACCTTTCCCAGCACAGCTCACAGATGGAGCATAAAATGAATACATTGGCTGTCTGTCTCAATTCAGGGTCTGCATCCTTCGAAGGACCCTTTGCGGTTTTTGAAGGCGAGTCCTTCGGAGAGACCTTTTTAATCGCGTCAGCCGTTGTTAAATGTGCTGGTCTCGCCTTCGGAGCATTTCCTGGTTGCGTCGCCAGATGTTTTACCCTTACGTCACGATTTCTGACGCCCAGGCCAGTGAAAGTGACGCCACGCGCTGTCACCATTTTGTCTGTTTCTTTCTTCTTTGAGGCCACGAAGGATCGTAGCGGTGCATCCTCCAAAAACAGGGAAAAGAAGGAGCATTTGTGGGCTTTGGAGGAGCTTTGGATTGGGATTTGCGCGGCATAGTGATGTAATTTGCTTTTAAATGCTCCTCTGAAGGATGCAGACTCTGAATTGCAATGTACAGAAAGAAAACAAGGATCTGATCTGATCTGTTTGGCATTTTCTCTTGAGACAGGAAAATGATTAATTGGTGGTAAAAGATTTGGGGAGCAACTGACTAATTAGTGAATTAACCAGTTGTTCATCTCTGAACTCATCATCACCATCATCATACTGAGAGCAAACAGAAAATATGATCCTTTAGATTAAACTTCCGTGGTTCTAAGAAAATGCTTCCTATGTATTGATCTGTACTTTCAGCAATGATTGCATTGGTCATGTTGCCTTCTCGGTCTGAAATAAAATAGAAAACTAGTAAATATCCTAGATTATTATATCCGGTGGCTTTAGTTTAGGATGTAGAGCGGGTCGTCTAGATTGGAAGGTCGCTGGTTCGAAGATCATACTTAAATATATAAAGTGCGTCTGTACTTTCAGCTCGCTGAGCATTATATAATTCCAGGAACTAGCCGTGGTTAGCACAGTTAGCCACGCAGCTAGAGGTTTAGAAGGGGAGTGAGCTACTACAGGATGCTTGGTATTGGGGCAGGACAGGGCTAGCACGTTAGCATGCTAACTTCCATCGCATAGAGTACAAACTGTTATTTTTTTCACATTCTGTTGATGATTTTAGTAAATCTAGAATCATGAAACTAAAATTCTAGAAATCTAGAAACTTTCAACTAAAATGATTCTACATTCACCTTTTAAGAATAAAGATTGTTAATGTGTCCTTACAGCCAGTGTGTTGTGGTTCAGGAAAATGAATGTCGATCCTGAAAGGGTGTTTTATCTTCATTTCCAGACAGAAACAAGCTTTTAAATGTGACTATTATTTATAAAGTACGGGTCCTCTGTAAGCAATAAAAAACCCTCTCTAATTGAATCCAGGCATCATTAAACATCCTAATTAATAATGAAGATCGTCCAACACCCAGTCAGTCGGGTTTGGATGCTCTGATCTGAACCTTTTTCCAGAAACAAAGGCCTCTTTGCAATTCATTAATGTTTGTATTGATAATATGCAGCCTTGGAATGGATTTTTTTAAATAAATTACCTCATACCGGGAGAATATTTCAAACTTACAAAAGATTGCAACAGAATGAGCCTGTCACTTCCATTTCAGGATTTAGAGGGAGTGATAATTCTGCGAGTGTGGGTTTGCAGCCGGAGCCTTGACTGAGTCAGCGGTTCATTGCAGGTTTGATCTGGTTATACAGAGTGTACAGGCAGCTCAGAGACGCGTCACAGGCAGAATGAGATGGAGAGCTTGATGAAAGAGATTTATTTTGGGTTGAGATTTGATAACCTGTATTCACTCTTACCTCCGCCGTGCTCAGCGAAGGCTCTGCAGATGCTGTGTGCCTCTTTTTTTTTTCCCTCTCTCTCCTCTTTCATAATTTCTTTTCAATCAGTTCCACCTGCCTTCTGTGATGGCACTGGGATAAAATATCGGGCTGCCTCGAGCCTCTAAAGTGGTTTATCGCCACAGAGACACGGTACAATTCTGCACTAAGGCCCGAGATAAAACACTGGAGGACCTCAGCGTGTAAAAGAATCGACAACCCGCTGGATTAATGCAGCGCTCAGATCTCACGGACGACCGTTCACCTCGGCTTTCGACGCTTCATTTGAATCATTAAAGTTTGACATGTCGGGACGTCTCGCAGTCATCAACCATCAACAGCTGATTTAACTCCTGCACTTTGTTTTGTTTCTGTGCTAATGTGACTTATCTCGCACCGTCAGCCGCAGCATCACACGTACCGTGTCGACGGCTGCACTCGCTCGGCAACTTTTAAAATCGAAAGAATAAAAGAAATGAAAATCTCAGAAATGATGCTCGGAGAATTGACACATCCATCATCGTTAATGATGGGGTTCCATCGTTAATGTCGTCTACATGATTTGCTGTTAACTCATTATGATGATGCAGCGTTCCAAAGGCAATAACAAAGCAATAAAAACTAGATGAGTTGATTCTTTAATTGTGGCTTTACAATACCGTCTGAAACCCGATGTGAATAATGTTTTCATGTCACAGACTATGTTGTTTTGGATGCACACAACATGACACAATCATTTAAAATACAACAGAAGACGGAAACTTATAGTGGTTTTGTTGTAGAGGAGGGAAACCAAAGCAGGTACTACACCACACGTACAGTATGTCTACCAATGTTGCTGCTGTTTGCTTCTGGACATCCTGGTTTTGCCTGGATTACCTCCCAAATAACTCAGCAGCAGCTACATGTGTCTGTCTGTCATCTGATAGAGTCTCAGCTGCGCTCGCTGTGCACTCTGCTGAAACAGCCTGATAGCAGAAGCATCATCAGAAAAGAATATCAAACCTCCAACCAACCATGCACCGGACACCAGCACCACACAGCCACCTGTGTGACAAGTCGTAAATCCAAAGTATTGAGTTCATTTGAGGCGTTTTATTCACTGGTTAAAAGTATTCTTCATGCATGAAGAAATGGGCAGGATGTTGATGGCAAACTGTCTCCAGTTCTTCATTAAATGTACATTTGGATGGACATGATAACCTCCAGTCTGCTCAGTTAGCATGAGATGTGTGTCAGCAGGACTTTTGGCCGGTGTCTGTGTGTGGCAGCCAGCAACTCCATCACAGATGCAGACACGGAAGAAACAATGTTTCCATTTTTATCACATTTTGGAAAAATGATTCCATCCTCAGCCGCGCTGATAAAAATCCAGCCAGTACAGCGGAGATAGAGGCTAGCATGTTTTTATCGATTATTGACATTCCTTCTTCAAACTTTCAGTGGAAAATGCGATTTGCACCACTTTTCACTTATTATTTCTCCCTCCGTGCGTACAAAAGTTATGTTTGTGTGTGTGTTTGCGTGTTAATTGCTGGTTTTGAGGAGGACGCTGCCCGGCACAGGGTCAGCTCAGAAACATCTGCTCATAGTGAATGAAGAGAGAGTTGTGAGTTCACATCCTCGATCTTAGCCTTGTTTTTTTTTTGTTTTTTTATCATTTAAATTATGTGCATGTTCCCGGTTAAAAAGATTGAAACATAGTAGTTTCCTGTGGTTAAAGGACAGTTTCACTCACAGCTGCATTTTCTATTCCATCGTATTTCTTCTCCATATTTGAACGTGGTGTTGCAAGTGTCCAGTGTCACCGCTGGGATGAATACCGTCCCATTTTAGTATAATGTCAAGTAATGAAGTGGATCCTCAGCTGGTGGCTCTTTCTCTTTGCTGCTCCTGATGAGACGCAGCTGCAGTCTCTGGCTTTCTTTACAGAAGCAGCTCGCTCATCCGAAGTGTTTCAGACTAACTAGTAAACAAACGACAGCAACAAACAAACAAACAAACAAACAAACAAACAGAGCTCAGAGGCCGAGCAGTGTCCTGCAGAGTTTCCATGGTGACTAGTTAAGAGCGCTCCTCGCCAAAAACCTCTTTTCCAGTTGATTTGCATTGCAAACAGTGGATCTCCGGGAGCTGTGTGTGTGTGTGTGTTGTGGGTGTGTGTGTGTGTGTGTGTGTGTGTGTGTGGGATGACTGACACCTAAGCCAGACAAAGGAGGAAGGGTTTAGGCTGGAACTCCGTGGTTAGTGTGCTGAGAAAAGAAAAAGAAATAAATTGTCAGTCCTGACATCTTCAGTCTGATTGGGTTTTTGTAAGCATCTTCTTTCTTTGGATTCACTTTGCTTTGTTAAATTGCTCCACAGTAAGAGCTGCATGCATGAACAGGTTTGCTTTTTACTTGTGTGCATTTTATATGAATTCTTATTAGCGCTGACTTGTGGTTTGGCAACAGAAGGAGGAATTGTTACGATAACAAAAAGCGCTTCCATTCTCGTTGTGTGAAGCTGACAGGTTGATGGACACGCGGGTTAATGCCGTCTTCACTCCAGTCACCGCTGTGTTGGCATGATTTACTTTATCATATTTTCCAGTGGCTTAAACTCAAACTAAACACTGTAATGAGGCAGCCCAGACACAGCTTTCTTTCCCCCTGCTTGAGTTTTCCATTGAAGCCCATTTTTATGCTGATTGAATTATTTGCCACTGAACAGCATCCAGCTGCTGGAATCAATGCAGGAGCAAGTTTCATTATCAGAGATTTAATCCAGTGACTATACTGTATGTAGACTTCATGATTTCTTCAAAATCAGTAATCACAGGAAAGTTCAGATTAAGTGTGACACATTCACAACAAGTGTCATATTTTTCAGTATAACATTAAATGTATTTAATCCTTTAAATGGCATCATTTTCAGCATTACATGTCCCATAATCCCAAATAAAAGCCGGCATTCAAACAATGGCCAAGTCTCAATGCTGCACATTTCCACAGTCATAGTGACAAAGTGTTTTATGCAAATGTATGTTTATAATTATTGTAACGATCGAGAACAATGTCACATATCGTCCAGAATGTTCTGCAGGTACTGCATGCTCAAAAACTTAAACTTTGACAGCCCTGATACAGACAGAAAAATCATCAAATGCACTTTAATGCAGACTTGCAGAACGACCTCCTGATATCTGTGACATTCAGCACAGCGATGTCGTCCAGCGCGTCCGTGGAGAGGCTCTCCAGCCGAGGCAGCCCGGTGCTGACCTGTGTTTGGCCTTTTAAATGCCATACATTACAAAATGTACGTACGTAAATGCATAATGGGAATGGGTTGTGCCCCCTGAGCTGCTGGAAGGCTTTAAATGTGAAAGGTTTAATGTGGAAGTGTTTATTTCAAATGACAGGAGATTAATAGAACGGGTCAGTAGAGATGTTTCCAATCATTTAGCATCACTTTCAAAAAGGGCAGAATCCCGGACTTCTTTAGAGTCGGCTGGAATTCATCAGTGAATTAAACTAACATTCCTGTTTGGATTGTAAAGCCCACTGAGGCGAAGTGATTGTGATTTTAGGGCTGTGTAAATAAAGTTGATTTGATCTGATTTTGATTCCGGCTGTAAAGAGGACAGTTTCCACGCGACTGGACTGTTCTACTGATGCATGTGATGTTATGGAAATGTGTGTTATGCTGGATTTAGTGAGACACAGGCTTTGAACAGGCAGGAATCTTTGAGAGCATAAACAAAAATTTGAAAACTTTGATAGAAATAAATAATAGAATAGATATAAAATGTCTCCTGTACAAACCTGTCAGCGTTTCCTGTGCAGCTGACGCAAATAAAGTACGTACTGTTTGAATCCGACGCGCCGTCCACGTGTAGCAAACAGACTGCAGGTGGCAGCATGACAACTTGAAAACTAAAAACATCCTTCAGTGCGGACAGGGGCTGTGTTTGACGTGTTTTATTTGCAGCGTGGATTCAGCAGAAGTCGTGTAGGAGGGAGGGATGAAAAAGAGGGATAAAGGGCACGCGGGCGGGAAACACGGCTACGTGACGCCACGTTTCCCCTTGAAAACGACCTTGTTACATGAAACATATGGTGGGTGGTGTGTTAGGACTGGCTGATCGTGTGGATGAGGGGAACGACCGGCGGAGAGATATGATGGAATAAACTCTGAGGGGAGGAACGTATCTGTATGAGTGAAGAGAATGAGCCAGTGAGAACACATCCGGACATCTAAAAGTAGATAGAGAGGTAGAGCGAGGGGCGAGAGACATCTAAACAAGGCGGGAATGATCGAGCGATAGAGAGAGAGAGTCATAGTTTATTTATAATCTCTGTTATTCTCTGCTTTGATTCAGGCTCAGATCATACATTAGATCTCTCTGAAACAAGCCATGTTTCCTCTCCGCGCCTCTCAAACTCAGCTTCTATCTTTAGCTGCCATCACAGTTCCAAATAGACTGTCTCAGCATTTCACTCCGTCTCCCTCAAATCTTCAGTGCTGAGAGAGAAAAAAGAAAACTGGAAAACAACAAAAGAAAAGAAAGCAAAGACAGAGATATATTGTACGTCCCCGGCGCGGCTTTTATCTAAAAAGCATCAGCTTCCCGCAAAAATAAATCCAGTTTGCTCCCTTTTTGGAGTCGGGTTGCAGCAAACGGTCACAGGTCAGGTTAGTGGATCAAATCCAGTTGGACTCTGCTGATTACTGTCCCACCTTATGATTGGGTTATAGATCAGTTCATCTCAAAATGGCTCCCAGTCATAATGATAAGTCCGGACAAAGTTGACATCAGTCGACATTCTTAAAGTTTGACCGAGCTGACATACGAACACATCGCTTTCCTCACGTGATACAGCGTGAGGGGCGTGTTTGTCACTGTTTGGCTATTTTGACAAGCGCACTGTTTATTTTTGTGTAACTGTGGGGCTTCCACCCCTAGTGTTAAACATGAGGAAATGCAAGCAAGCTCTCTATGTTTCATGCACATGGATCCAGTTTGAGACGAGAACAGGGCCAAGAATTAGCTCCTTGTTCCTGCAGCAGTGATTTAAATCCACAAAGTCTCAAATTTCAGGCAGAGAAAGTAAAGTTTTTGAATCTTACTGTACTATTGACACTCATGAGAAGTACCAACTGTTTCATAACATCTATGTGTACTCGCTTTATTCCACAGGTCTGTTTTTCTGTGTTCCCTCGGAGTGTTGTCCCTCGGCTCTCTGCACCCAGCGTCTTGGCACGTTAGCCAGACTATTCCAGCGCCAGAGTGTTCTGAGCTCCCCAATGAGAGAAAACAATTGACTTGAAATAACAGCACTCCCCCAAATCCATTCCTGGTTGTGTGTGTTGTGTGTGCAGTGTGTGTAGTGTGTGCGGGTGTGTGCAGTGTGTCTGCACCCTGTATACAGCAGATGTAGTCGACGGGTCACCGGCCATCTGGTGGCTACAGTTGTCTGTCTGCCACGCTGGCATCAAGGTCAAATAACTCACTTTCTGCTGAGGACCACACACACACACACACACACACACACACACACACACACACACACACACACACATATAAAATAGCTATAGATTTTTGCTTTATGGAATCTCACTTTATAACTCCATCAAGTGCTCACTGCTGTGTACGGTGAACACATTCTTTGATCAGACACGTTGGCACATTTCAGGTTTTTATATGTCGGATAATTTGAATTTTTTGACTCATTTTTTTTCTTTTAGTGATTAGAAAGAGATAAAAAACAAGAACATTAATTACATCCTTGTGCAACACTTCCATTCATGTTATTCAAGTGGGATTTTCTATCGTACGATAATGAGACATTCAAGGTAACACACGAATGGCTCATTATGAAACTGTGGTAAAGCAGCTCAGATGCTTATTTTAGGGCATCATAACTGTGTTTTTCCTAATCAAACCATTTTTTCAACATTTTGTTCATATTTAATGGAATGCTGCAAAAAGCAGAAATCTTTGTGATCTCTGTTGGAGATGAATTAACTACAGCTGTATTTACTGGTTGTAATGAGAAATACGTCTTTTATCATCTGATCTGATTTTAAACAACGTGTTTCAACTCTCAGTCAGCAAAAAACACCTTGAGCAGAAAGCAACTCACGGATCTGTTTGAACGACAGGAGAGAGAGAATTCAGCCTGTCAGCTTATTTGATGACACCAAACTGGTCGTCTTTAAATGTGCACAAAGGGCCGCATTAATCTTTGACATCACATTCAGTACATTCATGCATCGTGTCCCGTGAATCTCTGCTGTTTGCTGCTGAGCGAGTCATTTTACAGGGTGTAAAGGTCTCTGTCGCTGTCTGCCGCGTCTGAAAGCAAAGCTGGTGTAAGCGGTGCGACAGAACCCAAACGCTGCATTGTTTATGAGGAGGGTGATAATTATCTGCATGTGCGTCGCCATCAGTGACCCCTTTTACATTACACGAAGCCCCGTGACCCTCTGTTAGTATAAACACAATGATGAGTGCAGCTTTAAGCGTCGCAACGTTAACAAATAGACGAATACAGCGGACAGCAGTTCTGCATGTATGCTGACACTTGTTGCAGAGAGATGAGTTTCACATGTTTCCTCAGGAAATCCATGTTACTGTGGAAGTGGGTGGGTTGTTCATAAAATGTGAGGGATTAAGGAAGGATATCAGCGCAAATCAATATGTACCAAAGCCTCAGCCAAACACTTTGTAGGCCACGCACTCCCGTATCGCTCTTCCCCTCCGTCTCTCTTCTATTCTGCAGCTACCTCTCTCTATCACTCCATCTCCACAGCTCGTAGTTCTCGCCTCGGGTGCAGGCTGTTGCTAAGAAACGGATAGGGGAGCCGGTGTATGTTTTAGATATGCTTTCTTTTTTTTCCTCTTTTTTTTTCCCAGCTCTCTGTGACGAGTTCAGAACTTTTTCAGCGGGAAATGTCACAGAAAATCAATCCCTTCCACCCTCCCCAACTTCTTTTTACTTTCTCTCCAGATCCGTTCCTTCTGCCTCGCTCTGTCTCTCCCTCTGTGTGCCGGCTTCAGTCTAAATATACACCAAGAGCTCAGCCTGTCGCTGCTCGCTTGTCTTGACTTCATGACAACAACGTGTTGATTTTTCTTGACTCTCCCATGTATTGAAACATTGCTCGGCTCTGCTCGGCTTTTCTTCAGTTTCCTAACAAGAAGTCAACTTCTGACCTCCTTAATTAAAAAGAAGAAGAAAAACATCCCTCTTTATGTTCTTACGTTTGTTTTTAAGGACCTTTATGAATACCACATCAGTTGATTTTCGAAACGTCAACGACACACGCTGACTCCAAATGTCTTTAGTTGATACTTTGTGACAGCAAACCCTGAAACACGGCGCACATCTTGTTTTCTGTGATTCAAAAATATCTCATGTTTTCCTGGCTGGAAAAACAACCAAACCAATCAGAGCTTCGTAGGTGAGACTTAGAATGAATGTGTCAATTTGACAAATGTGGACAGAAATTGCCATGAAAGAATTGGACAGCATGGATCAGATCAGTGCTGTTGAAAGAGGCTTTGATCAATGGTACAAAAAGTGAAGTGCTCCCATCAAAATGCTGTCAGTGGTCACGATGTTAATACCCTCCAGAGAGCCCCCCATCAATTTCCAAAAGACTAAAGGCTAATGTGAACTTGATGTCTGACTTAATGATGAAGTGGAAATGAAATGGCAATTCATTCTGGTTTTAAGGCTCAAACCAAAGAGGTCGTCTTCTCTATGTTTTTCTTGAATTATCCACACACAGACTCAGCCTGGCGTTTTGATTGGTCCTTATGCACCTGAAATCATCTATAACACCTTTATTATTTTATTTTTATAATATCTCTCATTTTCCGTGATGAGGCTGTTTGGAGAGTCACTTAATAAAGGCTAAGTTAAGACCACTCAGGCTGTTTTTCCCATCAACTGTGTCATCCAGTTGACATTGCGAAGTATGTGTGTGTGAAGTTGTGCCTCATCCGCACCAGTGATGCACTTAACATATGTCTTAGAATCTGAACTCCCGTCACTGCGGACAATGGCAGAACTTAACCCAGAGCTCCCATCAGCCCCCCTGCGGGGCACTTGACTTGGTTCAGCCCACCATTAACCCAAGGTGAAGGGCGAGACCACCTTGGGTGAAATGAGGGGTGAAGGAACACATTGACTCTGTCTGCTGAGGGGCAGAGCTAATGAAGAATAGATTATGTCAATTAACACTCACAGCATGGAGACATTAATCAGCTAATGATGGTTCAGTGACACCCAGAGAGGTTCAGACACTGTATCATCACAGTGCAGTGAATCAGTGTGGACGAAACAGAGAACGGGGTTTCATTTTGTGAGACAAATGAGGAAATTTGACTAAACAAATGTAATTTGTATTGTTAAGAAATATCTGCCCCTATTCATGTCCATACACCCACCAAACCACATGTACCTGCATATATGAATTTACTGAATAATACTTTTAATTTTTTGCCTAACTTTTTTCATTGCAGTGTTAAAATTCATCAGTTATATCTGTTTCCTCAGGAGGCTGTATATAAAATGGATTAACAAAATATACATTTTATTTCTCCTTTAGCACCGATCCAGTAATAGATTGTATGACTAAAAGATGTGGGAGACATTTGTGCAGATTTCTGCCCGCCAACACACGGATGATACAGAAACAAACGATATTTAATTTATGTTATCAGATATATCTCGGCCTGTATTTTCCCCGGCCTACTCGCTCTGTAACTTTCTTGTCGGGAGCCCACTCCTCTGACCTCCGTGTCCCTGCTGCCTCTCGTACGCTGTCTCTTCCATGTATCTGCATGCATAAACTCGCTGCAGCTTTCACACATGTTTGCTCTCGGGGATGAGCCTGCAGACAACACAGTCATGCTCCCTGTCTGTATATTTTTGTGCAGCTAGTCTTCGTATAGTTAATGAGCTGTAAAATGTAGGCCAGAGATGTTTCTCTGTAGAGGACGATATATGGACCTCTGCTTCTCGGAGTGGGCTTTGGGGATCCTGAGGGATTGTCGGGTGCAGGCGGCCGCCGGGAAGAAGAGGCAGAGTTTAATTTCTCCATAATATTATGTGTTTAAAATGAGAGTGCCTTTAAGAATGAATAGTTTAATCCTGTATTGTATTCTCAGCACCACCATCTTGTTGAATATGTTAATGGGAAATGAACCACTTGCATTGACGTTTAGAGAAATTTGATAAAACACAGAATTGAAAGAATAAGGAATAGGTGCAGAATACCAGCCAAACAATATAAATTCAGCCTGTTTTCTGAGGATTGCTTCGCCTCCATGTGCGGCTGATTAAATTCGGGTGCGCTTGATTTGCTCCAGCAGGCAGCTGTGCGCCGGTTGAGAGATGACCGCGATCTGTATGTGAAGAGGTATGCAGTCATCAGAGAAACGGTTATTTGCCTCAGCCTGCTGCCGGACGGCATCGCAGCACAAATGTGTGCGTTCATGTCGCTTTGATCTAAAACGGAAATTACAGCAACAGCTCCCATCTGTTTCCACGCGTGACGACTTTATCTGCTGACATTTTCAGGCATATTTGCATCTCGCATTGATTTATGGCTGCAATAAAACCAATTAAAGGGAGCGCCAAAAATTTCATTTTCCCACAGAAATGGTCAGATATGCTTATTTTATTCTTTGTTCGAGCACGCGGTCTGGATTTGCCTTTTTCTGCTGAGAGCATTACTCAACTCACACGGTCGCTTACACACATGCAAATGCTCACACAGACAGCGTGTGATTAGCCAATGTCTGGCCGGCAGCCAGTGCAGATGTGACAGAACGTGTTAACATGTGGGGAAAAAAAGTTACGGAGGCAGTTGGACAGACGAGCACAAGCGCGAGCATTCAACCTGATGTTTTAAAAAAGAGAGAGCGATCACAGCGGCGCGTTCTGCAGTTAAAGGACTCTTAAAGAAAGCTGTTTTTGTCATGCTATCACACAGAAACAACAGCAGGCACAAATGCTACACCCTCAGCCAGCATCAGTATCGCTGCTCGGCTCTGATTAAAGCTGCACTTGGCACGCTCTCTCAGTGGCAGCATGAGGTACCTGTGAATTTTTCATCAGCCAGAATCCCTGAAAGGAGAGCTCACTAACATAAACATCTTTCTTTCTGGCAGCACTGAGGAGTCTCTGACATCTCCAGTGCAGTGACAGTTCTCATGGTACGGCAGCTCTTTGCTCCTTGTATCATATTTTCAGACGCGTTTAGCATTTGTCATCTACTATCATGTACCGGCATTAATACTAGCACGAGAATCTAAATTGGAATAAATTATTGAGGATAAAATGCTTGCTTACCCTTTTTTTTAATTCCCAGATCCATATTTGATGAGCAGTCATACATATATCAGGAATGGAATTTTGCATCGTAGCTTTAGCTTGCATGCAAGAAGGGCAGCGGTACACAGTGAATATCTCACACAGGCGTTAGCGCTGCGGAATGAGCAGAGACAGGACGAGGAGCGCGGCGCACATGAAAGTCAAACCGCTGAAGATGATCTCCAAAAGACGACAATGCCAGAATAACAAAAGCAACAGCTGGGGTAAACCTGAATAAACACACTGGAGGCTGTCACACTAAAATCACAGATAATAAACAAAAATAAGTAAGACAGAATTATGATCAGTAGAAGCACACAAACTCTGAAAATGTAAATACAAATCTTTGGTGGGTGACGCTGTTTAAGACTCAGTGACCACGCGAGCATGTCGGTCCCAGAAAAGCTCAGCCAATGGCTGAAGACTTCCTGCTAAGTGTTGCTGCCAGCGCGAACTGAGGCGAACCCGTCAGACATCAACTCCCCCAGCTGCTGACAGCTCCGGGATCAGCACCTTGGAGAGCGCCAGAGCACACAGGCCTGTTTCGCCCACTGAGCTGCACACAGCCATCATTCAGAGATGATCTGCAATCACTGGAACACGGATACATCTTCTCTCCACAGAAGATATCGGACGGGAAAAAACTGAGAACATGATGGATAAATAACCTTTATGCTGTTTAATGTGTTGGACTCCCAAAACCTGTCAACGTGCAAACTGACTTTAGGCTCACTCCTCTCACTAAAGCTGATGCAAATTCAGCTATTAATGTTCATCCATGATGTAATAATTAATGATTAAACTATCAATATGGAAGAATAACAAAATGAGGCGCTGTCGTTGTGTATTGATTGTACTGTATCATGTACAGCGTCTTGATCAGCGCAGGAGAGTGAGACTGGAACATGGGGAAGACAGAATAGATAATCTCAGCTGAGCTCAGTTAACCTCGGTATCGATTGGCTGTAGAAGTTTCCAACTTCATACTAGGAGCAGATAGCTGACCTCACCACACCGCTGAGCAGGGAGGAAATGAAAAATAAATTATACATTTGGTGTATGGCTTCAACTCTGGGTGCAGAGGCTGGAGAAGGGAGGTCTGGATGTGGAGGAAGAAAGGAAGGAAGGTAGGAAGGTAGGAAGGACGGACGCGGTAAAGGAAAGAGAGGAGCATTAAATGGAAGGCGAGTGAACATTCCAGAGGAGAGGAGGCAGTCGAGATTGTCTGCAGAAGGCGTTTCATAATAGGCCAAACATAACTGCGAGCTGACCACCCGACTGACAATGGCGGACCCGCCACATGCGTGACTCACTGGACTGTAAAACAGTCGTCAGTGTACGTTGCAGCCATTTGACAGTGAGTATATTTGTCTAAGTTCTTAAAGTAACTATCCATGACGTGTTTGAAAAATTAAAATTCCGTCTAATGATTATGTTTCATATTTCGTAACACATCAGCCGCTCACCTCGAGGCCAAGTCACGAAGGTTAATGCAGGAAATATTAAACATTTCTGGGCCTATATAAAGAAGCGACTGGCTGCTTGTGTGAGCACTAATAGCCACAATGGCTGAATAAATAATAAAGATAAGGACGCCTCCTACATAGAACAACAATGTAACAGTGCTGGCGCCCACAGGATTTGATTTACAAGTGAACCCTTGGAGGTGTTGTGCAACATAAAAAACACAATGCCGTGCTCGTTGATGCATAGATTATATAAAGTCTCAAGTTTTGCTGGGGGGAAGTAAACAAGTCTTAGACCAACAATTCAATGATTTAATACATTAATTGCTTGATATGATGACAGCGAAGGTCAAAAGACAACATTTCAGATGATACAACATTTAAGACGACTGGAAAAACACTGAAAGGTTTATGTGTTTATTGTCATTTCATTAAACGTGTTGTGCAGCTGTAAGGATGAACTTATTTTACTTCAGCTATTGAAGAGCCACAACCTGAACAGTAGCTTTTTCAGCACTAATTCATTGTAGTTGCATTCAGTTATCAGAAATTAGCTCAATGTTCTCGGGCAAATCTACGGTGGCCCCAAGAGTCAAAACACTAGAACGTTTTAGAAAGCACGACAGCATTTCAGAAAAAAACACAAGAAATCTATTTTTTGTGTTTTTATAAAATAATGTTGAATGAATGAATGAATGAATAGTTTTATTTCGGTTACAATATGAAATACTTAAATTATGTGCCATCAACTGACAACTATTATCAAACAAACTTACACTCAACATTTTCTCACAAAAAAATTTTTCTAAACAAGCTCTGTAACCGAAAAAGGAATAGGCTGAAGCCAAGGCTTATTTTTGCCTGTTTATGTTTTTATGAAACGTCGTTGTGTATTTCAGTGACAGTGTTGTGTTTTGACCCTCGGAGGTCGCCGTAGTTTTAAGTTTCTAGAAAATATTCTAGAAATAACTTCTTAAAGACGGGAGGAAACAGCGGACTGGGAGTCGTTGATGATCATGCCCACTGACTGTTCAGGCAGCGGCTCCTCAATAGCTAATTGAGAATTTTCAAAAGAGAAGAAGAAGAAGAAGATCCTCGAGGCTGCAACAATACGTCCGACTGAATGAAATCTCCTTCTTTTACTTTCATATTCAGTTTGATTTATCTTTCAACTGGTGGCCACCTCAGCCAATGCAAATTCCTCTTCAATCCAGCGAGGTGACAGTTTCACTCCCTGTTTTGATCCCATTTGAGTTGACAGACAAGTTCGGTTCCGTCTCTCTCGTTTTTCTTTCATTTCTTTTGAAAAGAGAATAATCTGTCTTTCAGTGCGATGATCCAAACTCCATCTCTCTGCGGAGTTGGACTTATCGCGCTCGCCCCCCCAAGAGACCGATTGTCACATTTTTTCCAAGAAGAAAACTAACAGCGGGAGGTTGAATAAGACAAGTACTCAGTAACATGTTCTGCTTCACGGAGTGAAGGAGTTAGCAAAAAAATACAAGTTCAAATTGTTTCCATTATTTATTCCACATGAGTTTGAAAATGGGTTTATCATCCTTCACATCCATTTACTTTCCTTAGAACGTAAAATACTGCAGGTGATTCAGATAATAATGAGGTAATGTGGGTTATACTGCTGTGTGTGTGTGTGTGTGTGTGTGTGTGTGTGTGTGTGTGTGTGTGTGTGTGTGTGTGTGTGTGTGTGTGTGTATGTGTGTCTGTGTGCGCAGATTAAGTTTGAAAATTGTGCCTCTAAACAAGCTTATAGCCAAACCTACTCACTCCCACTGTGCCGGAGTGTGTACAATTAAATAAATAAGGATTTAAAAGTGGATCAGCATATTTCGAACAAAGACGCAGACGGCTCCCTTAATTCTCGCAGGTTAAAGTGAATATCTGTTAAAAATGTGCGTTTATAAATGAAACACCCGGCCTTGTTCCTCGGCGGTTATTCTTCATCTACTAATGCAAAAGAAAAAAATACCAACAAAAGGGATTTAGTGGTAGAAGGGAAACAATAAAATCCACTTAAGAATAGCTCTTTTGCACAAACACTATAGTCCCCTCAGACAGTCTAAACACATTTATTATTGCGCAGCTAGTAGTTTACAAAGGCCCAGACAAGTTAAATATCTGCTATACCACACGCTCTCTTTTTCTCATTCTCCTTCTATTTTCTCCATCCTGCCCCTCAGTCTGCCTCTTTATTCTAATACAATAAACAGAGGGGCCAATTTGTTTTATTCCACATGTTGAGATGTTTGAGAAGCTGCTCTGACATAATTGAGGGGGAAGTTAGAGAAGCTTCAGAGCAGAGAGGCTAACAACAGATTATTTATACGGTTTGTGCCACTTTCACTTTCACTAACAGCGTTTTGGTGCGGAGGATGTTCAAGTTTCATTGGCTGTGATCGAACGATTTTATCTGACGCGTGTTTTGACACGAAAAGTCCTTTAAATGGAACACGCTATACACGACAACGCAGCCCGAACATTCAAGTGCATCATTATCCACATGTACGAAACTGACTTGATCTCTGCTTTGGATATGAAGGACTGAGCCTCCAAAACGTATCTGTTGACCGAAAAAGATGCAGGTGTGTATGTAAGTTTTGGTTAATGCCGTGTCTTAGAACATTATTATTTTGGGAGTCTGGCTTTTCTTTCAGGTTCATCTTATCTGTATGTTAAGACACAACGAGTCTGCTGGTTAATCAGCATTCACAAAGAGAAATAATGATCTGCAGTTTCTCTTAATTTGCTCGTGAAGACTTGTGTCTTACTTGTCTCCAAGGTCTGAAAACACGTTTTGAGGTCGGCTTCAACAAACCTTGAAACTCGACATGGCCTCTTCGACCTTGAAACCAGCTCACAAAACAGGAAAATAGTTCCTGATAGACGGATTATACAAGAATTAGCAATGGTAGTAGTATCAACAATCGACAGAATAACAGATTTGATGCAATTTTGTTTCTTTTCAATTAATTTTAATGTGCTTATGTTCTGGTTAGGTTTAAGCTTTAGTAACACTTTGGGGTGGAACAGATCTTTTGGGGGTTTTTTGGGATTAAATCCCTGTGTTTTGTGTCCCGATCTCTCATCAAAATACCTGATTCTGTTGACACGGTTGAAAAATATCCCGACAATTCTCATTACAAATATCCAGAACAGACGCTGTCATGTTGCCTGCGTCCTTCTTACTCTCCTGACACGTCCGTCAGCTCGTATGCATGTAATGTGAACATAGTGTGACATATATTGGAGAAATGCTGATATGAAATGTATAACACGTACAGATTTTAACATCTGTGGTAACGTTTTGTTCTGCTGGCCTGACGCAAACTCATCTTTCCCTCTGGACATCTCCCGACAAAGATGTCATCACAGAGGTCGCAATTGTTGGCGGCGGCACTTTCTCTTTATTATCTGAATAATAAAGTGATTGGTTAAATTTATATTGGCTATAAACCCCCCCTACAGAAAAGCAGGCCGCAGCCCTCTGCTTCCACCTGCTCGTTCTGCCTTCTCGTCTCTGCTCATCCAGCAGCTGATTAGACTAACAGAGGTGGATTTTCCAGGCTTTTAATGGTTCCCATTGAGAGGCTGGGCAGTGTGCTGCTGGATGGCTCACGGTGAATGGACATCAGGCTCTAATGAGGCACAAAGAGAATGGAAGGGGTTTGTCTGGACTAATTTCATTAGCATCCTCCTGTCCCCAGTTATTGTAGTCAGAGATAAAGAGGACATTCTCCGATGGGGCATAATAGTCCAGAGGACAGCATGACGCTCAGATAACAGCTGATATATTGTTTATGGAATGGTGGCTGAGAGTGCTGCATGTGTCCGCTGATGAGCACATGTGAGTGTTAAACAGGAAATCAGAATTACAGGGTTGTTTTTCAGATGCTATGACACAGTTCTTACATGATGAGGATGATTTTATACATCTATTAACATTCTCATGGGATGGAAAACATTCCAACCACCGTCATGACCCTTTAATATCTACTATTACTACGGAGTAAGGATACTGTAGTTTCTGTGTACGGTTAGAAAGTAAAGATTTAGGCAACAGCGACAGCAAATTCAGTGTGAGCAGCCAACAGAAACAGAGAGGAGGGACGACAGACACGCTGTTGTCGCGCTCATAGCGCCGAGCTGCTGCAGCCGTGTGGAGCCGCGCAACGTAGACGAGAGCCGCACGTCGTCACCAGTGTGGACGTTTTTTTTAAAGAAGAACACAACACAAGGGAAAAAGTCTGATAAACCTTCTTTTCTCACTATATCTTACCCACTTCTGTGTATATAAAAAATGGTTATTTATTCTGCATCAGCCATGAGATTCAGGTAGTTATCGGTTAATCATATTGGTGAAACAAATCCATATCATGCGTGCCAAGTAACGACGGCCCTGAAACTGGGCTTAAGGAATTGATAGAAACAGTAAAAGAAAAGGAACTGGCAACAAACCACAAAAAAAAAAAAAAACTAATTGTAACACATTTAAAAAGCCTGTAAGCATCATTTGTTCTGTGTGGTGTGAAGGCGAGCGTGGAGGGTTCCGCCATGAGAAATGTAAGGTTTCATTTTTGTTTTGTTCTCATTCTATTTCATTTAGCGTTTCACTCTGTTGACATGAATGCAGCTTTATATTTTTCCAACTGGAGGCACACAATGTAAAATGTGGAATGTAAAATGCAGCGAGGGGCCCAGCGGCAGCTGCCAGCTGACTTATTGATGACCCATTGATGCCAGAATTATGCACAGAACACTTAGCTGATAGTTGAGGATTAAACTGAGTTAAATTGAATTCTCCCGCTGTTTGATTCCGGAGATGTTTGTCAAAGTGTTCATTTGTGCGTTTGAAGAAAAGCGAGCAGCGAGAGCGTCTCTCTCTCTCTCTCTCCATGTCTCTACCTCTCTCACCCTCTCACTCTCTCTCTCGCTCCTCCTCTCAAGGTGCCATTAAAGAAATCCCCAATTACTCCTAATAATGATGTAATCAAGCACGGCTGACGTGCCAGCGAGCTTTAATTAAGTTATTAATTAGCTGAATAATGGGGTTTTTATTCACCGACACAGACGCCAGAGTCTCCCACGGCAAGAAGGTGTGTGTGTGTGTGTGTGTATGTGTGTGTGTGCATGTGTGCGTGTGTGTAGGTGAGCCGTGACAAGGTATATATGTGTGTGTGTGTGCGTGCGTGTGTGCCTGTGTGAGCAAGACAGACAGAGAGTGTGTGGGTGAGCGGATGATGTAACTGTCAGAGAGAAGAGAGAAAATTGTCGGGGAAAATGTTTAATTCTGCCAATATTTTGCCACTCTGGAAAAAAAACGAGATTGCCATTTTTTCTGGAAGGAC